>JAOEHY010023002.1:0-11678 GCA_025447955.1 Psilopsiagon aurifrons | reverse complement strand
GATAGGACAAGGGGTAATGGGTTCAAACTTAAACAGGGGAAGTTTAGATTGGATATGAGGAAGAAGTCCTTTACTGTGAGGGTGGTGAGACACTGGAATGTGTTGCCCAGGGAAGTTGTGAATGCTCCATCACTGGTGGTGTTCAGGGCCGGGTTGGACATAGCCTTGGATGACATGGTTTAGTGGGAGGTGTCCCTGCCCTTGGCAGGGGTGTTGAAACTGAATGATCTTAAGGGCCTTTCCAACCCAAACTATTCTATGATTCTATGAAAATGAAGTGCTAGGTTTAGCTCATTTTGGGAGTCTTCTCAGTGCTGATACTGCCTCTGTAATGTCTACAATGGCTTGTGATTCCAGTCCTAGTTGTTAAGTGGATGTATTTTACGTGTAACTAGAGACTTGCTGCTAGTAGATGGTAAGTATAACCACTGTCTTGTTTCGTTGTCTGTTTAAAGCTCTCATGAATTGCTGCAAGAATCTTAAGACCCATTTTTTGCTGCATTTTCCTACTTGTGATTGGGTGCCATTCAGTAATTCCAGTAAGGAATTGAAGGTTGGACTTGATGATCTTAAAGGTCTTTTGCATTGGGTTGGAAAGTATTCTATGAATCTGTGAACTAAGAGCTACAAGTAGCCTTGTCTGACTGTCTCTTTCTATATCGCATTTCAGCATTTGGAATCCAGTGCAATTTATGTTAACAAAATCTAAATTGCGGCACCCTTAAGGGTAAAGTATTTCTGGAAATAAACTTTGTTGTTCTTGCTGTCAATTAAATGAGTAGGTCTCAGTGTAAAGTCTCCTTTGCTCAAGATTCTGATTTGTGTGTGGTTGACATGCCAGAAATGCAGATAAGATGTGATAAAAGGCACTGTTGCTATTGTCTGCCCACATATATAATTTGTTTGCTGCATAAATACACCTACAGGCTTGTTCCATACAGAGGTCTAAGTAACTACATAGAAACATGTATTTGCTTTGTTAATTCACAGATTTTTTTCTGTGTTATGTTCAACATAAACATAGTAAACATAGATAAATAAGCCAAGGCTTCATCAGGGAAAACTGCGTTTCTGCCAAATTGTGTTAGAGTAGGCCAAAAAAAATTCTTTCCAAAAGATTCCTAGCCACTTCTGATGGGACCACCTCAGTCAGTGCATGTGACTTCTAAAACAATCAACCTGTTCCTATGGAGTAAAAGTTGATTATGACAGAATAATTTTGCCTTTTCACCCAATAACTTTGAGACTAGGAAATGTGCAGTGAATAATGCAAACTGATTTTTAAATTCATGGTATGATGTGGAGGAGCCAAAGCCTATGGAGATGTTTAATGTGGACATCATGCATTGCATCTAAGAACATAGTGACATATGAGCTAGAGACATGAGTACGTGTGCATATATCCTCTTTGATAGCTTAAGTTTCTAACTAGTTCCCAGAAGAAAATGTAAAATTCTCTTGCAGAACTGCTAGAGCTCCTCTTTCATACTGTGTGTATCTGAAGAAACATCATTATCGGTCTCTACAGCTGCATTGCTGACCAAGGCTCCAGTGGCATTTTCATAAGATAAATGAGCAGGTCTGTTTTACTGCAGAAGCAAATCCTATCTTCAGCATTTCATCTGGTTCCTTCTCTGAACTTCTTTTTCCATGTCAGCTTTCCAACTCAGCTTACGCTAATACTACCTTCAGCATCTACTTCATTTTTCTTGGCTTTTGTTATCCTCTTGAGCTCACAGGACTCAAGTCTTGCAGTTCCTGTTCTTTCTCAGGGTTCATGGACTGAAGATCACATCCCTTCTGGCTCCAGAAGTCCTTAAACAGTCTAATGGGTATCTTTCTGTGAGGGCAGGATGAACTTCTGGCTTTTCTTTCTTGGCCAACATTATGTTAATGATGCTGGAAACTGACTTGAGAAGCTGATTTTATGTATTTATTTTTCAACCATAAAGCCTTGGAGAGCTGGATACTGGAGAATTGGGGTATCTCCAGGTAAAAAGTTTGTTGTAACTTTGACAGCATCCAACTGCACTGGTATGTGAAGATAGTTGTTTTCATGCTGGTGCTTACCTCTTGTGAATTTATGATGCTATTTTCCTGAGAACACTGAAATGCTTTTTCTCATCAGTGAGGGAATCGTATCCCTGTGAGAAGCATAATGTGCGTATTACATATAGACAGACTGAGAAAAGATCATTACTTTGCCTCGGGCTATGGAATAAGACAGTAATATAGTGGGAAGCTCAGTCTCGCAGTCTCCTGGTTTAACTAGTGAATGACTCATGAAAGTGGCTTAAAATGCACTAGGAATGAATAATGGTGAATAAAGCTTAGAAAACGATTGGTCAGAACAATGTAGCCTATTCAGGGTTTAATAACGTGTGACTTTCACACCAGTTTTGAAATTAAACTAAAACTGTGGGACTATGTTTTGCTTCTGGCAATATTCCTGATTAATAAGCAAAGCAAATATTTTTCTACATGGAATTGCTTCCAGTGTCTTTATTTACACATCAGTGTGTCAGAGTAGTCCTTTCAGTTGTAATTTGGCTGTTCAGCAAATCTGTTTTTGTTATTCCCTTTAGCTGCTGCTGGCTTGGCAGTGAGGTGGCATTAGGCTTATGCCCTTCTGAACATGAAGACTTTGAAATATCCACATCAGCATGACAGCAGTATTTCTGTCCAAAGGCCTTCCTGAGCCTGGAATTGAAAGAAACCACCTTTGGGAAGAGGTTTAATATTTTTATTGCAGGTAGAGAGACCATCAACAAACCTACGCTAAATTTATTCCAAGTCCAGTTCAGTATCAAGACTCAAAGGAACTTTAGGTGGGATGCTGAATTCCTAGTGTCCTCCAGATCCTATAACTTGCTGCTTTCCTTCTTCATCCTCAAGTGCAGTTTAAGGACAACTTTCAATTGACTAAGATGAGGGCTGCTATCAGGAAGTATTTGTGCATTCCTCTTCCTGGTTGTGTACTTGGTTTTGGCTCTGCTGTTTGTATAGCTGCCAGAAAAGTCAGCTTAAGGAATTGATCTTTCTGAAAACAGTTTTCTCCCCTCACTGCTGAGTCTTCCTCCAGAATATTTCCTCAATTACTTTGCGCACTTTTACTACCTGGTTTGTTCCAGCTTTGCTTTTTGTGAGACATCCCTGAATTGATTTAAAACACCAGTCTGACAGAAGACAGAGTGAGAAAGGCAGATAGTTTTCTGTAGCAGTAGAGATTTGAATGGCTGGTTGGAAGATTGCCTTGGTGCTTTGAGAACTGCAGGCTCAGATCCTCTGTTCCCCAAAAGAGAGAGGAAATAGTTTGCTAAGGAAAAGGAATCTCCTTCATCCCTATTCCAAACCTTCTGTATGTGATCCTCATTAAAACTTGTGTCTTATGACCGACTGATGCCCTTCTTTGGGCTTCAGTGTACCAACCTTAAGACCTTTCACTGCTGGAGTACTTCATAATCCATAATAATGTGTATTTTTAATACACAATGTGTGTATTAAACCCCATCACAGGATATCATATGATCTTTATACCTATTCAGCTAGGTATTTAAAAATGCAAAACTCTTAGGACTTGACTGCTCAATTCTACCCAGAATTTGCAAATTATCTGATGAAGTTTCATTCTCCTTCAGAGTTGTATGACTAAACGCGAGTAGGCAAAACAAGAGTACTCATCAGAGAAAATAAACAAATAATGACTTAATAATCACAAATCTATCTGAGAAAGTGGTTTTAATTATTCATAGAGGGTGATTTGTCTTAAAACTCACTGTTAGACTGGCAGCTGAAATCAAGGCAGATGTTTCTTCTTTGTCCCACGGGGCCTGAAATACAGAATTTGGGTAAAATTTGATATCCACTTAATGATCTGGAGGGTGTGGAGGTCTGTGTACTTGTTATTTGTGTAGGAAGTTTGTTTTCAGTGAACAGATGGAATCACTCTTTTCATTATTTGTACTGTTTCTAGTTTCTTCTCTATGTTGTATAGAGACTGCACTGTAATATCTTTCATTTAGGACTATTGCTACATATTTTAGAACAAATATTTACAGTAAAAAAAATGAAAAATGCCATTTATTAACATTTTGCTAGATATTTTTAAATTATGAAATCACTTCTAGTAATTACATTTCACTTTTGAAGCACTTTGCAAATGCACTTAAATACCACAAACCCAGAGTTTCAGTATACAACATTTAGATTAAAGGTGGAGGTGCTGAAGTAAGGTGGAGTGAGAAGGAAGAAATATATTTCTGGCAAAGGCGCTCAGAACACCTGATTTTGTCCTCCACCTTTATTGTAAATTTACTGTGATACTCTGGATGAGTTGGTTTTGTTTGCTTTGGTTGAAAGGTCGGTTGTGAGGAATGAAAGTTTGAAAGAAGTTGAAAAGAACTGACTGGTGCAGTACAGAATCAATGCAGTGTAGCTGGACTGGACCTGTGCCATCGTCTGGTCTGGATCCCACTCAGAGCAGGGCCAATCTTAATATAAAAAATGCAAAGTCAGGCCTGGTGTGAGGGGTGTCATCACTTTTTGACTTCCCAAGGTCAACCCATGAGTTAAGAGGCAGGTTTGCCTGCTTGTATCCACTCCAGCAATGTCTTCTAGTTAACTTGCTAATAAATACCTTGAAAGGCCTCTTACATGCGCTGTGATTTTTCTTCAGTAATTACACTATTTGTATTTAGAACTTAAGGCGATATAAAAGATACAGGGTTATGAAGAAGAAAGGGAAAACAAGCTGTGAAAGTTAAATAGCTTTATTAGAATGGGAGCCCTCAATCTGTTGCCTTAGTTAACATATTAACAAGGTGCAAGGATAATGCGTAAGACCTTGTTGGTAGAGAATGTTTTCTGGTCGTGTCATCTTTTCTCAGTAAAGTATATGTATTAAAAATTTTGACTAGCGGTTTAGCTTCTCAGCATTTCATTAAATCAAGTTTAAAGTCTATGGCGTCATCTTTGTTTGAAATGTGTTAGCATGAGCTTTTCTTGTAAAAAACCTCAGCAAACCCAAATCAGCATGCATCTGAGTTCTGTGCTTATCCTGCTGATCAGCACATTTATGTAAAAATAATCCAGATTTACTTGAGCATGGTGAGAGAAGTTGTGGTATTTACAGTTATATGTTTGTATTTTGCTTCTTGTCTCTGTATTTTGGGTTGTGTTCTGTTCCAAACAGTTTATTAATATACATAAATAAGTCATGCAATGTAACAGAAGGGAACTAGCGGTGGGCTGCCTAGCTCTGCTCTCTCTCCTCATAAGATCTTCTTGTCTTGGACTGATGATATACAGAATTGCAACAGGCACGTAAGGATGTGCAGACAACTACAGAAATGTGATGCTGTTTGCCTGCCTCTCACTCTGTGTGTGCATGGCCTTTGCGGATACAGGTTTGGAGCATGTTTTGCATTTCTTTGATGGGACTTGTGTCTGGCTTTACTGGACACAGAGACCAATATGTCTTAGCTGTTTCTCTTGCGGAAATGCCAAACCAGAACAGTTTGCCTTAAAGATGTTGCAGGAAGGCTGCTTTCCTTTCAGTTCTTACTTCAACCACAAATCTGGTCCTGTGGGGTTGAAAGATCTAGAATTATTTGCAGTTATTAAATAAAATTCCATAGCTGTTATGCTATGCTCGATCTTTCCAGTCCTGAGTATTGGGATTCCTAATTTTTTATCTGAACTATGCCAAAACATAATAGCTTCTTACGTATTTTAATCCACCTTTTTCCTGGGCACCATGAGAATGTTTCCTATCAGCATCTCCATCTCTGAGATTTTAATGATTGTTCTCTAACATTTTCTTTAGAGAGTCAGTTATTTTCTGGAAGCTTGTTGCCAAGCTAACTTCATTATGCTATTATTATTTAGTGAGTTGTGGTTTTTTGCACCAAAGAACATCAGAACTTCCAAGAACTTAATTTTGTGAGAGTGGTTGACCTTCCGTGGCATTGACAACCCACACATTCTCTTTGGGAAGAGGTTTATATTTTATCTGTACGACCTGAGTCTGTAAAGACTGAGAGAACTTCTTTCAGCTACTTTCTGTACTGATGCCCAAAATAAAACTGGTAACAATCACCAGTTTCTCTTCACATGGCTTAATAATAGAACCTGTGCTAGAACATTCTATCAACTAAAGATTTCATGTATCATTTCAAGGGAAAAATGTACATGGAATTTTAACAGCCTCAGACCTGTCAAAACAGGCGACTTCTAAAATTGCAGTTTTCTATTGAAGGCAGTAGTTCATTTGTTTCAGCATTAACAGTTTTTGGATCACTGCCTTAAAATCACTGCTGACTATATGCTGAACCAATGTACACTCAACCTCTTATCTGTTAGTTAGGTTCAAGTGCATGAACTTGAAGGACAAGGGCTTTTGGTTCCCAATCATATATGTTCTTCTATGTTTTTCTGCAAAAGTAATTGTGTTCAGGATCATACTGCTTTAGTGTATGTCAAGTAAAAGCAAAGCATGAGATGGATAGATATTTGATCTCACTGAAATAATAGGATTCTACCACATAATGAATTCTGGGTGAACAATTATTACTGCTATTAGTATTACCTGTGGTTGTCACATAGCTGCACAGATTTCTGTTCCAGCCAGATAAATCAAAATGACCAAGGGAAAGAGAATAAAATTGAGTATTTGCAAGATTTAGTGGTCTTTGTTCCTTTATCCAAAATCATCTTGGTACTCGCTTGAGAACGCTCATCCTTTTTGTCTCAGCTGTAACATTTTTCTCTAAAATGTTTTTTGTTGCTGTTTCTATTTCTAGGCACACTTTTATGTATTTCTATTTATAGTGTTTCAATTGCATGTGTGCTTATGTGCACATACAAAAAATTCACCGAGGCTGCATGCGGGTCAGTTTCCTTTACATGATTATTGTGTGATTCTGCAAAAAAAATACAAAATTTGGAGGAGAAAAAACCAGCTTATGGACAAAAATCTGGAATCCAGAATACAGAAACTTGCTAATTTAGTCTTTGAAGACACAAGTGATATTTTCGCCCTGCATCCACTTGCTAAATATTCCATAAATAGACTTTATTCATATCCCTCTAGGAGAGACGTGGCTGCAATTTATGGAAACCTCATCATGCTCCATGAAAAAGCTGAATGCTGCAGCTTTCAAACTGAAGCCCGCTGGTTCATAAATGTTGCAATACCATGAGCAGTGTGAAAGTGTACTTTTTTTATTCCTTTCTGGCAGGTGATGTGATTTTATTGCTTGAAGATGATTCCTGCGGAGTTCAAAGAGAAAAAATGTGTTCTCAATGAATTTCTGAAAGAATTTAATGTTGGCTAATAAAAAAGATTTAAAAAAGAATCTGACAACCTGATCGGCAGCATGTGGTTTCAATGGACCATATCATTCTGTTGCTTCTGCTCTGACCTGTGTCATGTTGCAGTCGAATTCTCCATTCTTGATGTGTCTCTCAAGAACTGAAGTTTAGAGAGAAGCTCTAGATCACTGCAAACTGTAGAGCTTTCACGCACTAACGATGGTATAAAACTTGATCAGTAGAAGAGAACTTTCTTGTGTAGTCATATTTTCTTTCTGAAGATGAAGGCTGTTCATCACAACGAACTATATTCTCATACCAACAAGTGCATACCTGCTGAGTAGACATACTGCCATGGTGAAACCTGTGCCTTTAGCGTCCCTACAGTGTCCTTGGCAAAGTGCTTGGTGGATTAGCAAGAGAGTGGTTCTATTACACAGATTAGGTCTAAATCATTCTTCATAATAGCAATTTGATGCATTGTTATTTACCATTCCATGCATACAAAATAAAAGTTCTAATTTAGTTACATTAAAGCCATATATTGAAAAAGGATAAAAGGGATTCATTTTAGTTACAACTTGCTGGTTTGGAGCTTGTAAAGCACCCCCAGCTCTCTGGTGGGGCCCATAACCTCAAGTTCTCAGTGCCTTTGGAGGCTTGGCTGGACACTAAAGATTCCGAGCTGTTTTTGAGGAACCATTAACTCTCTTAGCTCAGATCTTGTGTGTTTAAGTAAGTGTAAATTCTCCAATATAAAGTCAATGTGAGAGTACAAAAGGAATATAGAGAATGTAACCTAGTAATACTTTAATGGATGTAGCTTACAACTGGTTTCCCTCTTTCCTACAACCTACAGTATGGTGGTGTTGGCTTTTCAGTAAAGAGACAATCTGGAGTATCAGAAAGACGTAAGAAAGCCCTAAAGAAATATTGAAATGAATGAAAATTTCAAAGAAAGGTTTTATTTTTATATTTTAAGAAAGTAATTAAGTATCATGAATATTTTGGTTACTCTGCAATAAGCAGATCCTTAAGGGATGAAAATATGCTCTAAGTAGCTGCTTTGCAAATGTGTGAAATTCATAATGTTTGATTAGAACTTCTGTATTGCTTGCTTAAGCTTTATACTGAATTCTACTAGCAGTTCAGAAAGAGTAGTTCATAAATCCTATCCTCTGTCAAAATCTGATGTATGCAGCGTTGAGAATGAAAGAATTGCTCAAAACCCAATAGGAAGTTAGAAATACCACAAAGAAAAAGGTCCTTGAGACCTTGGCCAGTGCCAGGACTTGCTTGGAATTGCCTTCTATATGTGATATTTCACATATTCTTAAGCATCCTGGAGATATGTGGCAAAGGATGAATGGGAAAGCAGTGCAGAAAAGAAGGCAGAAATATGGAAGTTGAGTTCTAAACTGGCAACAGATTGTTAAAGGGATTTCTATTTGATTTATTTTAATGTTTTAAAAATAGAAGAGTTACGGATTTTATTTTCTTTTCTTAAAAATCTTGAACAAGTTTGCCGTGAAATAAAGGCTTTCTTCACTAATTGTGAAGCTATTGGGTGAACAAACTAATGTGGTTCTCTCAGTAGAAGCACTTACAGGTAGTCAGCAAATTAGCTTATAAATTCTCCTGCTGAATACATGAATTGCATAATAATTAGAGGTTATAATCAAGTCTTAAATAAAATGAGTTTATCTAAATAACACATGTGGTGCAAATGCTTGTTAATATGATGTTTTTTTGAGAACCTGTTTCTTGAATGATCGCCTCTAGGTCACCTGTAGTACCCTTCTTACCTCTTTCTTTGCTGAATTTTATTATATACCAGAGTGATTTTCCAACTCAGAAATAGAAAAGGGCCATAATGACGTTATTGCTTTGAGTTTTGTTGCTGAATTTTCTCAAAGCCCTTGAGCAAAGTGAAACTGAACCAAAATTGGTGGCATTCATCAGTCACAGCGAACAAACAGGATCACTCTTCACGTCAGAAAGAATTTTAATGTTTCATTACAATCCATAATTAAATACCCATTCTTTCCTCGTCTCTCTCCAATCTGTTTACTTGGCCATTCATAATACTGGCATTTATGCTGACCTGTGTTCCTTAAAATTATTTTGTAGGTCTTTAATTCCATTTTCCAGATTACCCTGAGGTGAAAATTTCTGCCATTCTCTTCAATGACAAAGGCTCTTAGAAACACCAGCTGGGCTTAGTATATATAGCCAAATTCAGTTCCAAAAGCTTCAACAAGAAGAAATACTGAACAGAAAAAAAAAGGGAAGGTTACATGAAAAGCAATGAGTGATGTTTCAGTTAGAGGGGAAGAAAAATCAATTGGATGTTTTAATGTGTTATGGTATCTGAAATCTTACACGGTGCAGAAAAAAATCACAAATTGTAATTCCTCTTTAAGAAGAGTTTAAATCATAGGAAGAAAGAAGGTCAATTTTTATAGGTTTAGGATCCATGACAGAGTGACAAATAAATATCAGTCTGCTTGCATTTCAGATTGAATTAAAAAGTAAATAGTAAAAGACATGAACTTGAAAGAAGTCAAACTTTTAGATGTTTGTAGTTAAACCTGATCATTTAGCAGTTTCATTTTTTACTTACCTATAATGAAAAAATAATCCATGATAAAATATGGCGTGATAGTAATACAACAGAGTTTTGGATTCCCAAATGCTGTTATGCCTGTGTCCTGAAAACTGTTCCAAAGTGGTATAAAAAAGGAAGGAAAGAAAGAAAAAAGGCTGATCAGCAAGAATCCCTGGTCTAAATGAATCATGGCTCTACTTGTGTACTGCTCAACGCAGCACTTAGAGCAGCTGCTTCTGGTTTTCACTTTGGTGATTCAGAGCAAATTAAGTTTGGAAGCCCCAAACTTTGCCTTTTCAATAGAATTTAATGTGTGGTACTCCTTTTGAGCTAACGTATGACCCACCAGAGATCTGAGAACTTGCAAATTCAAGAGTTAAGATGCAGATTTCTAACAGATTTCTTTTAACCCAAAGAGAGCAAAGTAGTTGCTTGTTGCAGGAGAAACATAAAAATCTTCAGAAGCTGGTAATGTTTGCCCAGACATTTGATCACTTGGCAGTGGAATGTTCAAGACCTTTTAGGCTTACAAGAAGATGTTTTAACTATACTTATCGACCTAACTAAAACCCTGCCATAATAGCACCTACCACTTTCAAATTGTAAGTTTTATGTTAAGATATACAGAGCCAGGCTTTAGCTACAACTTTACTTTCAGTTTTATTCTGTGATGCACAGAACCTTAAAAAGAAGTTTGACCCTATTGAGACATACATGCTTTCCTGACTGAAACCTTTCAAGCTGATTTTAACTTAATGCAATGCTTGCAGAATACCTTGCGTAGCGCATCGCACCTGCTCAGGAATTTAGCAATGCACTTCAGTACATGAGCTCAGCATACAGCAGATAGGGAAAGCAATGTGGAAAGTCCAGTCATCTGGAAAACAAGCAGTGATCTGATTTCAGTTCAGAAATGTCAGGTTATTCTTAACTTTAGGTGCCATGGCATTTGCCAGCTGATATGATAATGGAAAACTTGCATTCATGCATCAACACTTTTTCCCTTACAGGATGTGTTGAGTTGGGCATTGCAGTTTCCTGAGTTAAAAAACTTCAGCAAGAGAAGTATGTGGAGATTTCATAGGACTGTCTGCACATTTTGGAGCAGTGCTAAAGATGATACGTATTGGAATGATTCATTTTCTTTGCTGTTAATTGCAAAAATCCATTTGGATTTAGCTGATTTTGTATTCCGATTTGGCAATTCATCTGTGCGTGGTGGCTAGCACAAGTGGTTTTGAAAATACAAATCAAATTGATTAACAAGCGTTTAATCCAAGGGAGATTTTTTTCTCAAAGACCGTTTTCCCCACTAGGAATAGCTTTCAGTATTTTTGCAACTGTTCTCTTTAAAAGAAATGATGCATGGTTTTGTTCAAATGAAGTAATAGGAAAATAATTTGAAATTATTTTTTTGCAAAATTAATATACCTGGTGTCGTATGTGAGAATAGAAAATAAAAATATCCATTGGAAAAAGGAATTTTTGCATTTGCAGCCCAGAAAGCCATCCAAGTCCTGGGCTGCATCAAAAGAAGCGTGAGCAGCAGGTTGAAAGAGGTGATCCTGTCCCTCTACTCTGATCTCATGCGACCCTACCTGGAGCACTGGGTTCAGCTTTGGGTTCCCCAACATAAGAAGGACATGGAACTGTTGAAATGAGTCCAGAGGAGGGCACGGAGATGCTGCCAGGGCTGGAGCAGCTCTGCTCTGGAGCCAGGCTGAGAGAGCGGGGCTGGGGCAGCCTGGAGAAGAGAAGG
>JAOEHY010022998.1:0-15505 GCA_025447955.1 Psilopsiagon aurifrons | reverse complement strand
AGGAGCAGAGGGAAGAAAAAGGGGGAAGTGAGTGAACAAACTGCGTGGCTGATTTATGGCTTAAACCATGACAACTAGTCCGACAAAGTTAATACAGCTTCTCAAATATCCCACCACACGTTTATTTAGTAGCTTTTCTATGTTGCTGGCAAACGTCACTGTTTTACCAAGCAAACCATGGTGGAAGTGTTTAGGAATAAAAAAAAAACAACACCAAAACCAGAAGTCTCAGTATCCCAGTTCTGGTTTTGGCCAGCTCTTCAGAGCTGCTGTCATCTCTCCTTGCAGAAGGATTCAGGGGTGCCTGTTGTCAGCCTTTGGAGCCTAACAACCAGGTCAGGCAAAGGACAAAAAGCTTCTAGCCCATCAAATGGCTAACCTGTGCTACAAGACAATTACAGGGATTTTGCTCATCCTGTTCTTATCAATCAGATTTCTCACTGATAGATTCCTGTGATAGCCTAGTAACAGGACGATAAAAATGGAAGATTTTTTTTCTGGAAGTTATAGTTTAAAAGTAAACTGGGGAGAGGCAAAAGATACCAGAGAGGAAGATCTGTAACTGACAAATGATTCAAGTTAAAGTTGCTAAGAGTTAGGGGAAAACCCAGTTAATTAGTTAATTGGAAAATGAGGAGTAAAGTTCCATTTTTATCCACTTAATCAATTTCCACCAGTCTTCCAGAAGGTTTCGAGATTAAGCATTAAAGTTAGGGGGAAAAAAAGGGTATCTAACAGCAACTTCATCTAGGCAATTTTGACCTGAATGCGGACAAAAAAACAAATCCATGGTAAGGTAGAGTCAGTCTTAGAAGAAAATAAAGACAAAAATTTCATTACATATCTTTTGAAAATGGCAAGCTTAATGCAAATGTATATTTCTCCTCTTAACAGCTCTGTGAATGACATTGCAGGGACTGACTCTGCTTCTCTTCTGCTCACCTGGAACATCAAGAGTGTAACAACAATAGTGTATGGCTACTTCCCTCCCTCCCTTCCTCCCTTCTCTTTTTCTTCTTTCATTTCCTCCCTCCCTTCTTTCCTCCCTCTCTCCTTCCATTCATCCCCTCCCTCCCTCTCTCCATTCCTTCCCTTCCTTCCTCCCTTGTCAACAGAATTTCCTACCATCTCTATAACCATCTATGCACACATATACAAAAATAAATACATATACATACCAGTTCAGGTGGTGATGGTTGAACCTTGAGGAGCAGTGGACTTCAGCCTGAGTTCCATGTTCCAGTGGTGGTCCTCTGATTATTGAAGACCTGAGAGCTCCTGAGCACTGGGAGGTGTCCCATTCAAATGGAAATGCTGTTCACCACCTGCTGTGGTCCAGGAGAACACAAAGGGCCTCACTTGGGGCAACTAGGGTCACATGATGATTTGCTTTAGTCATTAATAAACCTCCATCCTGGCCACAACCCAAGTCGGTAATTACTAGAATCTTTTCGAAACTCCAGTAACAATGATACCATTCCACCTGGGCTACAATCAAGGGAAGGAGTGGTATAAGGCTGTCATGGAATGACCAATTATCCCTCCTCTCACTTCCCACTGCAGCCAGAGAACAGGAGTCATTCTTGGTATGACCCATGCCTTCCCACCCTCTGTAGTCACCTAGTCCCACCCTAGTCCAGCCCAGAGGATATAGGGGGAAGGATACACCACTACACCCACAGTTCAAGAAAGAAATAAGAAACCCAGTGCAATTCTGGAATTGAAAAACATGGGCCTTCTTTTACCATATTTCAGGACATGACATTTATACCTACCAAGCCTGCTTAAGTATACCACAGGAAGTCATATTTTCAGCTGTGCAGCACTTTGCCTGAGGGTGATGACATGGATAAAAACATAGCTCCTTACCTTTCTTTTCTCACAAAACAGGCCTGACCTCAAAGAATTGAACTAACTTATGAAAGAAATTCTGTGTTTCAAAATAGTCTTTGTTTTAAGGGACTATTTCAGCTTAGCACATTTCTCATCAAAACCATGGCTTTATTTATGTCCCGCTTCTTGCGACAGAAGGATTTAATGAAAAGAAACTTTTATGACTTTAAAAAAAACATTGCCATGCTGTCCTGTGTGTTTTGTAGCATCACTCCTCATTGTTTCTATCTGCTAAGTCTGGATGAATAATTTATCCAGAAATAAAAATGAGAAATGATCCCTCATGTCTGTTGCCGAATTAGACAGCCCTTCCTGTGATTCTTTGAAATTTGCTTTTGTGGTTCCCTTAGGGAACCACAGTACTCCTAGGGACATCTTTAATATGGCCATATCATTTTTCATTGCAACACAGAACCCTTATAAAAAAACAGCAACAATATTTACAACATTACGCAAAGTAACACACATCAAAATACCTTGAATGATGGATCACCAAAACCTTGAAACTCATAGTACTGTCCAGTCCTCATTTTGGTGGTATTTTTGAGTCTTTTTTCCATAACTAACTGGTGTGCTGCTGAAAGATAAAGGTAAGACACAAAAAGAGACAATAGAGTAGTTAATAAGATCTCACCAGCACTGACCAGTTCTGACAGTTTACTGTGATTTTGATTTTGTATTTTTGTTCTGTCATTCTACCAACAGTCATCACTCTTTTACCTCCTGTGCTTCAGCTTCCTAATGCATCGCATCCATGCCACTGTTCTCTTTGTGCAGAGCTGTTCATGTTTAATGTTGTGGAAACAGAAGTCAGAACCAACCAGTCTGCCTGAAAGAGTGAAAAGCCATGTTTTTAAATAAAGCAAAATCCTGTGTCTGTTATGGTACTGCAATTAAGGAGAGGAATTCTTTTAACAGCTATTTTTGCCATTCCCATGAATCTGAAGCAGCGGTGGTGTTTAGCTGATTTTTATTGTGTAATTTCAATATGCAACCACCTCTCCAAGATGAATACTTTGGAATCCACACATGCTTTGCAGTTTCAAGATAATTTGTTCTGAATAGCAGTTTCATGTAAATATTTTGGCAGTAACAAAAATATTCTTTTTGATTGAAACACCAGACTGAAACACCAATAGCTATTTCACATGACGATAATGAAAAAGGATGATAGGCAGGTTAAAAATCAGTAATTCCTCTCTCTGAAACTGATACTTTCTCACTGAAAGGTTTGAAAGCAAATCTGCTTTAAACAGGTTATTTCTGTATTAATGTGATACCATCAACATCTGTGCAGCTGCCTCTCTTCTGTGGGCAGGCACTGTTCAGGGGAGCTTGAAAGGGCACAGCTCTTGCTTGGTTCACCCCACAGCTGTGGGGTAAAGTGGGATACAATATTCGAAGTGTTAAATAAGAGGAGGAGATGAATGAAGAATGATAACAAAAGCAGTAAGGAAATTTCTCAAGTGATTTGAGAAGGCTGTCTGGTGCAGGCTGGATGTTTGATTATGTATGCACTGGATACCCATTTCTCTCCACTTGAATAATACATGGGAACCAAGAACTGTTTACTTTAAAATTATCAAAATGAGAAATGAACATGTTCTGAAAATAAAATCTGGGAGTTTCAACTCTGCCACCTCTAGGAAAGCCCAGTGGGAGGGATAGGATTGCTACAACTAGGGGAGGCCTGCTTTTCCTTATTTGTTATCATTTAATAAAATCTGAAGGCATCTTCCTTTGCAGAAAGCAGGAAACAATTCCTATGCAGCTCTGGGGCCATGGAGAGGTTATGGTGCCCATTTCTCTCTCAGTGTTAAACTGAGGGCTCCAGGATCATACTGGGACTGTACTGAGTCACCAAACATAGGATGAGAAAAAACAAAAGAACCCAAGTACATGTACAGTGGAGTGTTTCTGACTTAGTAACAGATGAAAATATAGAGCTCTTTAGCTGCCTTCTCCCTCCACAGGTCTCAAATTCAACTGGTTGGGTTTCACTACTGTGGTGATTTCTTAAGGTTACATGTGGGAGCACATGATCAGCAGGCAAAAAATTCTAGCTCAAATGTTCCTGTTAATTAGTGATCAATTTTTGTAACCTAAACATTGTGAATCACTGTTGTATTCTCAGCTCTGAGTTTGCTTGGAATTAGTTACCCGAAGTTTTATGGCAAATACTCCAGTGTCCTATTGAGAAGGACTAGTGTGCATGTTGTCTACATACTAACAAACACAACCATACTTCTGCATGTCACTGAAAAATAAAAGGATTGGCACACATGGCATATATACAAAACAATGTTAAGATGCCTGCATCTGGGACACAGATTGTAGCTACCACTTGAGTGCTGGGATGAGGCAGCCCGAGCAGTGTCAAGAGCTGAGAGGTCCTTGCCTTACATAGTGTGAAATGTGGTGTCACTGACTTCAGTAGCAAAATTCTCAGTGACTTTTGTGTTTTGCCCAAGATGCATCGTTATTCCCCATATATAGAAGCAAGTATTTTACCAGAACAAGCATGACTTTTGCTAATCAGGGAATATGTAATAACTAAGGCCATTTGTAACAAGATTGATGAAATGTGCATCTCTGATTTCTTTTACACAGATCTTCATTGTCTGTCCAATGCTGCTTGTTAAGCAAACTCTGAAGACTTATTAAATATTGCTTTATTAACTTGCAGTTATTATTATGAATAGTGTATTTGGAAAGGACTTAGGAATAGATCTGGCTAAAGTGCTATAGCAAATCTTCCAAATTAATACAATTCAGTAGATTTGATGTGTAAATATGCATTTCTTTACATCTGTTAACTTATTTTAATCAATTTGTTCTTCCAGTTTAACACCTTCTACCCCTCCTGCAAGGTTTTGTTCTTAAAGCCGCCTCCATTTTCTCCTTGTTTGTATAAAGGAAGCATCCAGCATATCAAATGGCTAGCAGAGCTCCATTTGCTTTATCAAGTATAAACTCAGCTAGAGTTCTTAACTAAATATCCTGCTTGTTTCAGTGCTGTTATCATTAAACCTGGGCTTTGCAGAGATCCTGTCTCCCATCTGCAGGCTTGTGAAAGCCTGTCCATAGCAAGTTAGCTCCAGATGTGCAGTTGTAGCATTCCCAGTGGTGTGCGAGACCTGAGACACCCAGCCAAAGCCTCTAGCACCCCTGAGCCCCACCTGTAGCCACCTTCTAGTGGGCTTTTCACACTCCCCCGTGCTTTAAGGGAGCCTGATCCATGACAGGGGCCATACCGCTGGGGGTTCACAGGAGGGACAGGCTCATCGCTGCACTTGGGGAATACTGAGCAAGAATTGAAATGATTGAAAAAACAGAACTTTCCAAAACCCATTTTTATTTTGTGGGTTTGTGTGGGGGTTTTTTGTTTTGGTTTGTTTGTGTGGGTTTTTTTGTTTTGGTTTGTTTTTTTTCCCTTCGGCTTACCTCATTTTTGGTTGATATTTACAATGTAATCCTTTCTTCATCTGTGCTTTTAATACAGCTGTCAAGAGTCAACCGAGGAAGATGTTAAGAAATCTTATCTCCCATTGCTGCACTACCAAGGATGTTTCACTGAAAACATGGTTCTTTTGATTTTAGTTATTTGGAAACTCTTCTTGTGCAGCTTGTATCTCAGCAGAAAACCTAACAATCTGTTTGTGCTTACTGGGAAAAATATATTGTCACCTTGCCAACACAATTACATTGGTGAGTTAAGGAATAATGAGTGAGAACAGATGAAATATTTTGATATAAATAGTCTGTTTTCATGTGCTGTGATTGTCACTAATAAGGCAAGGACATGTGGTTTGTGGTTCATGGTTCAGGAACAGGATGAGGAAACAGGACATCTGGGTTCCTTTCCCAGCTTTACCGCAGCTTGAAGAAGTCATCAAGCCTCTTTGTACCCCATCAGCTGGAAGTGGATAATAACGCTCTGGGGACTAATTCTTTAATGCTGTAGTTTTCAGATGTTCAGAAGGGAGCAGCAGTACAAGTGTGTGATTTTTATGTACTGGAAATGGGTGCAGCTAAAACTTTAAATCTGGACACCTAGAAAGTTTGTAAATTAATTTATCCTAGCTTGACGTGAGGAATCTGACCCACCTGCCATTTCATAGCAATGACAGAAAGACCAGAGGAAAATTAAAAACCAGTGCAAAAGGTTTGAGCAAAATCCTGTCTGAATGCCTTGGGTTCTTCAGTTTTTTGTGACAGATTTTTCAGCCTTTACACCCAAGTAACTTGACACTCATGTTTATGAACATCTAAAGTAGTTTGAGTAACAATGGGAGGTCTACATACCTAACAGGGAAATGGCAGTGATTTTCTTAAAAACTGCAATGTTCAAACCCTATAAACTACTTGGGTCTTAACTCACAAGGCTTGGCAGGATTTGGAAAGGATCTACGGCAGCTATCTACAAAGGGACGTGTTTCTCCTAGTCTATGTGCATTTTATTCACTGCAGCCGTTAACTAATAATTCACTGAACTACAGATGTAATCAGTGTGAGAGTAATTAAACCCAAGATTCATTCTACCTATGAGTAAATAAGCACATTTGACATGTAAGTCAAAGTGGAAAATAAATATTTTTTGTTTTGTTTTGTTTTTTAGTGTGCATGCGCTATCAGAGAGCCTCAAAAGCAGAGTTGCTGCTTTTGCTTAGGAAGAAAAAAAGCCTGTGCTAGGGATTTGGAAGACTTGAGTTTAAATCATGAGAACAATTCATTTGGGATGAGCATTATATTATTTTAGAGCTTCCAGCACTTAGCTGAAACAATTTTAGTAGTAAAACCAATAGTTGTAATGAGACAATAATTTCTTATCTACTGAGGCATGCTGGGTGTCAGATGGCTGTATCTAAGTTTGAAAGCTAAACAGCCAAACGGGAGCAGAGCTGAAGTCAGAAATGAGGACCCCACACCCATATTGTATGTGTGGCTATGTTTTTCTGTCTGGTCCCATGTGCTGTCTGCCTGGAGCACAGGAGTTGTCCTCCTGAAGTACCTTTCTGACACTGGTTTCACCCACAAGTCTGATTCATATGCTCTGACCTGCAGTAAAGTGAAATAATCAGGAGATTTACTTCAGACCAGCACTACTGATCTGAACTAAAACGCCAACCACCCCTCACCCTATTTGTACCCTTATCACTGAATAAGAGCGGGACAAGGGCCTGACCTGCACACAGATTCCAGCTGGCCAGGCAAGACTGAGTGCAAATCTCCCCTTGCTTTCATTGAAAGGCAGGCAGAGCTTTGCTCTAAATCACTGCAGCTGACAGTGGTAAAGTAGCAACTGAAACACATATTATGTAGTGTAATTTCAGACTTTTTTGAAAGAGGTTTATGTCTATGTGTAAAGAAATTGGCTTCAGTTTGTTGATTTTATCTCATTTGAGAACATTCTTAAGAACTGACGGTCCACTGCATTTTGGCACAGGAGGTACAATTTTAAATAGGGAGAATTAGCTCTTTATCACTCTAAACTAATACCATGTTTTCTGTGATACTGAGGGAAAAATGAGTCTCCTGATGCACAAGAAATGCTTCAGGAATTTGCAGCAATTTATTTCCTAATTGACTTGTACATTAAAGCAGAGAATACAAGCTTATGGCTAACGAAGCCCTTTCCTTCTCCTATTCCCTGTCCTTGCTTTCACCAGGAAAAACGTGGGGCCACGGCCTGTCGGGAAATCTTTAGCACATCCTGTTGGGCTCCCCGGTAAGGAGATGCAGGGAACAGCATCCCAGGGCTCCAGTAGGGATACAGCAGTTTGTATTCAGAGCGGTAGAACGTTATGTCAGAGTGGGTGAAAACTGGTGAGCTGCCAGCTGAGGTCCCTCTTCCACCTCCAGAGCGTGCTCAGGGATACATGGAAGAGTATCATGAGGCTCATCATATTTTCCATGAAAATTGCACTCATCCTAATGACTCGCATCATCATGTCTTAAACAGTAACCTCCCTGAAAAGGCACAAACCAACACGCACGCACCCCTCTAGGTGAATATCTGTGTATGCAAAGTCATGTAAAAGATTTTTTTATAATTATGTGGTGAGACAAAGCAGCCTGAACAACCAAAAGATTTAGCAACAAAAATTCCTTTTCCTGAGTGGCATAAATCCCACTAGTAGTAATTTCATCTAGAAACAGAAAGCATAGTATTACATTATTTGAGCACAAAGGCCAGATTTCCCTGGTTGCCACTTAGACCCTAACTCATACAAACACAGCAGGAGAAACCTAAAATGATTCTGTTTCCTACTGGTACTAATTCCATTGCTGGAGAAAATTTAATTATATTTATGTTGACATTATAATAACAACTTTACAGGCTAGACTTCATTCCTTCTGTTAGGCCAGATGCAAATGAAGCACCAGTGGAGATCTAAGGAATTTCTGTTACTCGGTGGCAATGTGTCTGGCCTAGCTAGTAATTTTAGCAGTAAGAGGAAAGTCTGTTCAGTGAAAAAGACAGTTAAGATTTGATTTTGCCTTACCTACCAAACCTCTCCATTTTGTATTGACCACAGCATCCTCAAACAAACTCCATGTAGACTGTGAAGTATGCAGAGTAGGTTTTCATCCCATATCACTGTAAAACTTTGATATCTCAACATAAAGCCTTATAGCAGTTACATGTGTATGCATGTACATACTGCACTGTGGATTTAAAAGAGGAGGAAGTATTCATCAAGAAAGTATTGGTAAGGTCCAAGAATTCAGTTGTGTTAGTGAGAACAGCCATTTCTTCATTACAGACCTTGTTACTTCCTCCAACACAGTCCTTTTCATACCCAGCCAACTTGCCACACCATGTCCATGCTGTTGGGGATAACCAGCAAAACCTCGGCAGAGATGTGCTGCTCAGGTGCCATGAGCAGTCGGTGCATGTTAAAATGCTACATGTTTTACCAATTTTAAAGTACCACAACTAATGCATATGTATTTATATGAATGGAAACTTGTAACATACTGTAAGAATTTTGCATAAGGTTTTTATTAACTTTGTTGTATGACAGAACTAACCTTCCTTGTATTATATATATGCTCAGTGCACATTATTACTGTGAGAAAATGGCAAGGAAAGAAGTGAGCAAGATTTGTAAAGTTCTGGTGGGGAGTGGGGCCGCTAGCCCTATGTTACAGGCTGACTTTGCATTTCAGGGAAGTAGAACCAAGTATGCATTTCTTTTACAGTGATGAATATTTCAGCACAGAGCTGATAAATGACCACAGCAGACTGAGCACCTGGAAGACACCTTGCCCTTGTGAACTGTAATTGCCTGCTGGCTGTGCGAGCCTGTCAGGATCACCTGCATACTGGAGCCTGGCACCATTTGACTTACGGTTTTGCTTGTTTATTTATCAGTTCTCAGTTGCCCCTTATTAAAAGAGTGGCCCTTCAGGAAAATAGAAGTTCTTTCCTGAAATTCAAGGGGGTGGGAACTGCAGTAATTCACTGCTGGTAGTCATTTCATACATAGTGGCACTTTTAGGTACTTACCCTGGCTATATTAATTAAATATGTTATATTTCCTATTGCTTTCTCAAGGAATATTACCAGTGTGAGATACTGCTAGTTATAAAATCAAGATAATACAAGTATTCATTACTTCTGTTCTAGGAATGATGCCACTGCCTGCAAGAGAAGCAGTACCAAGGGAGGGTGTTTAAATGCAAAGGGCCGAAGAATTTCTTTTTCCTCCTGTAATTTGTAAAGAGAACAAGTCTAAGGAAGAAATTATTTGGAAGTTGAAACTGAACTAAATTACACAATTAGAAGATAGACCTAAACAACTTATAATTTTCAAAACTTCAGACTTTGGCTGAGAAGAACATTCCAAGAAAATCAGAACATGTCATTTAACAGGTTAAGAAAACCCCACCAAACACACACAAATAACTTCATGTGTGGGTCAACTAAACTTAAATTTCTTTGACTTTTTCATCCGTACTCGTACACAAAGACAAAACTCATCGTTATGGTCTCCGTCCAAGCATACCAGCAGTCATTTCCAAAGCTAACCATTATGTGAGTTGTAGTTTTATTTTTCCTAATTTAACCATATAAAAGAGAGGCACCTGCTCTGGCCTGCCATCCCATCTCCCTCTGCTTTCAGTGGGGAGAAAGAGGAAAAGAAAGAAATCTGGGCTGAGGATGGAGTCACTCCTCCAACTATGGGGAGGAAAGTGCTGGTGTATTTGAAACTCTGTTTTCTCTGTTAACCTGAATTTTTATCCATCTCTATACCACACACATGAATTTGGAAAGTGACTGTGGAACATTCAGATATGATGACAGAAAGAGGCACATAGGAGCCATTGATGGACTGTGCACTTCCCCATCCTCCGCAGCTGGACATAGCTGAGACACTTTGTTGATGTTCACAGTCCAAGCCTGGAGCACAAATTTGGCTGAGCTTGTTCTTTCCATTTTTGTATTAAAAATATGTCCTGTGCATGGTACTTCTGGCCTTCACCACAGAAAGGCATTTGCAGGCAGGGGGCAACACCATCACATTTTTATAAATGCTTCATAGAGGCCTGCAGATTTCACAAGCTTACATTGGCTTCAGCAGGAAGAATTTTACGTGCTTTACCTATGTTACCTGAGGAAATACAGCTTCCAAATGGTGATTATTTTTTTCTTTCCAAAATACAGCTATAATATTATGTGTGGAGGGGAATGTATGTTGGTACTGGGCCAGATTTTCTTAAAGGGCACTTGAACCATTTTAGATAAGGAGCTTTCCCAGCTTGTTAGTTCTTAACTGTAATTTTGGCTTTTGCTGAACTTGTAAAACTCTATTGGTTAAAATTTGATCTAAGAGTAAATTTCAGAAATATTAGATTAAATGCCTCTTCTTTGATTTACCACCACAGTGACTTCCCTGCAGTCAGCTTGTATGCACAATGCAAAAGTGATTTCTGAATGTTAACTGGTTCATAATCTTGGAGAAAAGTTCAAGAGAGTGGTGCAAATATTGTAGAAAACCTCAGGATAAACACACACACTCAAAGTAAATATAACTATTTGGGAAGAATATCAAAAAACCTTGGCTTATGTACAGGAACTCCCACAGTACTAACAGTATTCCATCATTTTCCAAAGTCTTGGGGTACCTGTGTATTCCTATAAATAACCATTTAGTTCTTGGTGCTTAAGAGATGCCTGAATTAGTTAGTGAGAAAGCAGTGATAACAATCCCTTATAGTTTCTTTTTTCTCCCTTTTTTTAGACGGCAATGATACCACCAAGTGTACAATTCTGAAATCAACAGAATTAAATTTCCACAAATCCACTGCTATTACAATCACATTTACCTTCTATTTTTTTGCTTTGGTTGGTTTTTACCTGGAAAGGTTTAGGAAGTCAATTTTTAATATATAATGCATTCAGTTGATAACAGATGTGAGAGGAATATGATTGAATTTATAACTAGTAAAAGCGCACAAATGGCAGGAATGACTGTTTGAGAATAAATATGATGGCACTGGCAAAGCTCTAAACTTACTGCATGAAATATAATAGGAAGCCAGTACAAGAAAGTACCAAAGTTTAATATTATGGGTCATCTCTGTCTAGTTTAATTTGGAATTACATTTATCTGCTTCCAGATTTGACTACTTCCATAATATAAAAAAATAACAACATGCAAGTTAGAAATGCAGGTATCAGTTTGAACAGAATACCAAGTAATGTAAACTTTACATTTTCATCATAAAATCAAGCCACTTGGAAAAAAAAAAAAAAATAAGTATTTTGCCAGCTACTGGAAAATATTTTTCCCCATTTTTTTACACCTTACTGAAGCTGAGTTATTTATGACCAGTGCTGTAACAATACTTCAGTGCAAGGGAGAACATTTCTGTAGGGATCCTGCCCTTTCCAGAGCACTAGAAATGTCACAGTGGTGTGTGCCTGGAAGAGTCCCACTTCCTGTTCTAGAGGAGATTCGAATCAACATCTATGCATTTGGATGATCATCTAAATTAAACTGAGTATGGCAGAGACTTCCTTTAGCAGTCTCCCTGTCACTAAAGGAAATGACAGTGTAATTTTATAAGTCCTAAACAGGATGATTATTTAGCGCCCAAATATCAGGTCACATGCAAAGTAAAAGACAAATTAGACTGGTTTTGTCTATTATATTTCAGTATTTCAGAACTGTACTGTATCATATATAAAGTCTTGTTCCTGAACTAGAGAATCCATAGTCCATTTATATAACATACCACAGACATGAAGGAAAAAGCAGATATTTTTTCTAAAGCCTATGAATTCTAAAATAGTCATAATCTGAAGCACACATTGTGGGTTTATTCACTTCTGCTTTTTTCCATATTATCTGGTGTGTCATCTCACTCATTCAAGTACTGCTAAATCACCAGGACATAAAACTTATGATTAAACATGAAAAAATTAATTAGTATATATAGGTGGTTTGGGGTCTTAGATGGGATGGATCATTCTTTCCATCTTCCCTAGCAGAGATTTCTTTACAAGGATTTGCTGGGACAAGAACTCACCTTATCTCAAGTCTCTATCACCTTCATGCACTTTGTCAGCTACTTACCTCCTCTAACCTACTATAGAAATTTTAAATACTACACATGAAGCTTTTATAGGGATGTTCTTCTGTAAATATACAGATTTGATATAGTCAGCTGTTAGAAAAGCAGACAGGAAAAATGGAGAATGGCTGCATATAAGACATTTCATAGCAAACTTATAATATAAAATTTGAACTGTGCACGAAATTACTATGTTTTGACCTCCACTACCTTAGAAAATTGCTTTGCCAAGACTGAGGGCCAGACAACCAAAAAGCTTGTGATACCTACCAAATGAAAACTTGGCTGCATGGAACTGTGGCATTCTGGTTGAGATTTGTAGTATTTTGATACTCCTTTCTGTGGGGTACCTTTTCTGCAGAAAAAACACCTAAGTTTCTGTTTTCTATGTCACCTTCCTGTGAACAGGCTCACCTTCCAAGCGTTTATAGCACAGTGAATGAAAAATTAGTGGTATAAATCAGGTGGCTCAATTATTTCAAGAGAGCTGAGTCATCTGCCAGTAACAATTTTCCAAATATTTGTGTATGAGTAGTTATGAGGCAGGAACTCTTCTCTGTATGTGTGTTCACCTAAACCTGAACTCAGTTGTGATAAGCTGAATCACAGAGGAGCTAGTACTTGGTGGTTAAGACTGCATTTGCAGTCACATAAAGCATACAAGTGTCCTGGATTTGCACCTAGAATTGATGTTTGACATCTATCCATCCAGCCTACCCCAGTAGGACACTGCAGAATCAAACTCTGAGTCTTGTCTCTGCTTGGCACTGCTCAGTGCCACGTGTAATCTTTGTGCCTCTGTAAGTGTATGGAGCAGGTGTGTAAGACATCAGAAGAGTAACACTGTGGTAACTTTGCACAAGTGGACATGACCAGAACAATGCTAAAAGCCAGGGGAATTAGGTATTATGTGTGTAACTGAAAAAAATAATTTATGTTTGTTTGAAAGAGTTCAGTAAAGCATAAAGATGTTCAGGAATGTTTAATCCTAAAGGGAATCATAGAATGGTTTGGGTTGGAAAGGACCTTAAGATCATCGAGTTCCAAACCCCCTGCCATGTTCAGGACACCTCACACTAAACCATGCCACCCAAGGCTCTGTCCAACCTGGCCTTGAACACTACCAGTGATGGAGCATTCACAGCTTCGCCGGGCAATCCATTCCAGTGCCTCAGGACCCTAACAGTAAAGAATTTCTTCCTTATCTAAACTTCCTCTCTTTAAGTTTGAACCCATTACCCCTTGTCCTATCACTACAGTATTATTCATACAGTCAAGAATTTACACCTTCTAAGTACTCTTTAGAAGGCAAAAAAAAAACAATCCCAGCAAACCAGGCCAGATATTGCTGCATCACCTGCGCTTGTGTTCATTAGCCACCTCATTTCTAGCACCTAAGACCTCCTGCACCACCAGCACGGTTCTCCTGCTGCAGTGGTGAGAAAGAACTCATTAGTTAAACAAAGAGCTTTTATGAAGATGTCACATACATTGGGTTTTTATACTAAAATAACAGATCAATTTGATCAAGTACATATTTTTATGGCACTTGTCAATGGAAGAGATAAACAAAATAAACACTGAAATGAAGGAAACCTGCAGAGACAGCTCCCACTTAAGATCCCATGCAGGAGCATGTGCAACTAACAGTCTCCAGCTCATAATACCAGATAGAACCATCTCCCTGGTGTGGCAGGAGCAAAGAGAAATGCAAGTGTGCATGTGTGCATGGAGGTGGTCAGAGACAAAGGTCAGCCACCTGCTTCAGTTCACTGGACACATTAATGGTGACTTCTTGCCCTACTGATGGAGCAGGTGATGAGCAGCCTGCTAGGTGGGAAAAGGGTGTAGGTAAACAGCAGTGGGAAATACATGGGAAGGCAAAAGTGTGGTGGAAGAACAGAACAGAGGAGGAGCCCAACTGGAGGAAGTGGGAGCTGAC
Source organism: Psilopsiagon aurifrons (assembly GCA_025447955.1). Classification (NCBI taxonomy): domain Eukaryota; kingdom Metazoa; phylum Chordata; class Aves; order Psittaciformes; family Psittacidae; genus Psilopsiagon; species Psilopsiagon aurifrons. The sequence goes on along the minus strand of JAOEHY010022998.1, from coordinate 1,086 downwards.
AACTAAAGCAGAGGAGGTAGAATGTTGGATTTTAGAGCCAGGGGCAGGAAAGAACTGGCACCAGAACCAGAAATTGGATGTTAGCAGGAAGGCATCATTATAGTGAATTGGAAATGGGACCATGCAGTGGGCAGATGGACACCAGCATGCCAGGAACAGGGCACTTCCAGCACCAGGAGCTGTATAATCACATGATAACGTATCCTACAAACCAAGCTACATCTTAACTCTGTGTGGTGGGCTGACGTGATACCACAGATGTATAGTGCAGGTATCTCTCTAGCAGAGTAGAAATGTCTTGAACAATGTTTCTAAGTTCATCTGCGCCAGTGTTTTTATTCATTTTTTATTTCTCATTTTAATTTCTCTCCCTCTTTAAGCAACACAGTGTTTAAAATACAGCTTTTAAATGTGAAATGAGTAATCATGTCATCAGAGAGAGAAATACACAACTGTATAATTACAGTTGACAAACAGTATTTAATGAAAATGCTCAGAATATGATACCACCTTTGGGGAGAATTATCTTAGTTTCAGCAAGTAGCAAGTTTTTAAATAAAAAGTGATAAAAAAGAGGGGTGAAGGAGCAAAAGGGGGGGAAGCAAGACAGGAATATATAAAGGAAAACATCTGCATAAGAAAAGTTGGTTTAAAAAGTGATGTTACAATTTAAAAACTAACAATATGAGATTTATCAAAGCAATACGAAAGGATAATACATTCATATCTGCTTCTGCAAGCAAAGCAAAGCCAAGTGAGTCCAAAGCATTAACACTTAGAAACTATTTCTCATGTTGCCATCATAGAATCATAGAATCACAGAATAGTTAGGGTTGGAAAGGACCTGAAGATCATCTATTTCCAACCCCCTTGCCACGGGCACGGTCACCTCCCACTAAACCATATCACCCAAGGTTATGCCCAACCTGGCTTTGAACACCAGCAGCGAGGGAGCATTCACAACCTTCACAACATCCCTGGGCAACCCATTCCAGCGCCTCACAACACTTACATTAAAGAATTTCTTCCTCATATCCAATCTAAACTTCCTCTGTTTAAGTTTGAACCCGTTACCCCTTGTCCTAT
>JAOEHY010022991.1:0-23139 GCA_025447955.1 Psilopsiagon aurifrons | reverse complement strand
GTGCTGAGGCGCTGGCACAGGGTGCCCAGAGAAGCTGTGGCTGCCCCATCCCTGGCAGTGCTCAAGACCAGGTTGGATGGGGCTTGGAGCAACCTGCTCCAGTGGAAGGTTTCCCTGCCAGTGGCAGGGGTTGGAACTGGATGAGCTTTAAGGTCCCTTTCAACCCAAACCATTCTATATTACTGGGAGTCTGTGAGGGTCTGCATTATCCACAGAGATCTTGGCCCACAGGCGATACCTCCAAACTGAATTTTGCAGTTTAAGGTACCTTTGTGGGACTAACTTTAGTGCCCCATAGTGCTTCGATAGTGTATTAATGAGGCCATAATTGCAGCAGCATTAATCAGACCCCAGGATGTCAAAAGGAATGATTCACATAGAAATGCTGTGTTCTTTCAGTCTGTCACTGGGGGGAGGCTTTGGTAATGCATGAGTGGTATTTGTGATACTTTTGAGTCCACATGCTTAGGGATTTCCTTTGCAGCTTCAGGAAGGGGTTTATTTCTCTGCAGGAAGTAGTGAAGGGGCTCGTTAAAAGGAAAGGTAAGGTTTCACAGGTTAAAGTGTCAGTGTGAAGAATGACTGGCTATGATTGAGGGACCCTGTTCTGGCTGCAGGGCGAGTTGTCTGTACAAGCTCATGCACTGGGACAGACCGGAGATGTTGAATATTAAGGGACTTTTGTTTTGCCTTTTGTTTAAGATCAGGCTGGGGAAAGCCAGTGTTGATGCTTAAGAAAAGGGCTGATGTGGAGTTCGTCAGGGCTCTGTTCACAGTATTGCTGCAAATATTCAGCCAGGATCCATGGCAGATGTTTGAGCCTGGACAACTGCTTTGGTGGGCATCTGGTGACCACAGGTGGGGTGATTAAGCATTGGCTGGATGCCTGAGGTGATTAACCCCGTGCTGTGTGCAGTTTTCACCCCCACTTCCTTCTCCATTTCTTTCTCCTCTCCTTTTGTTCATCTTTACTTGGTTAGTTTCCAGCCAAACACCAAGGAACACGGGAGTGAGTCACTCAGCACACTGAGGAGGAAGGCAGGGTCACAGCCCTGGGCCCTATAGATCAACACAAAATACCCAAAGGAGAGTCTGTTCCCTTAGTGGCACATAAGCTCTGCCCTGCTAGTCTGGCCATTGGCCTCATTCAGGGTAGATAACCTGAAATGCTTGATGTTTAAAAGGCAGCATTGGAGGGGAAGAGTTCGATGTGGTCCTATCAAAAAACAGTGTGAAAAATAATTGCATCACGTGAGGGAATGGGACACTAGGAATGGAAATGTCTCACAAGTGGGCTGTGAGACAATGGAAAACTCCTTTTAAGAGACAGGTACTTTTGACTTGTTCCAGAAAAGGGGTAGTAAACAAGTGAAGATGGTTTCAGTCACTTATAATGTTCTCTGGTTTTGATCTAGGTCTGCTCCAGCTCCTACACAAGGTCCCACCAGTGCTGGGGCTGGAGGGCCACCTCCTGCTACCAAACGGCTGCAGCAGACACAAGCCCAGGTGGATGAAGTAAGTGGCTCCAGGTGATTTTTTGCTCACTATAAGGGTGTTGATGTAGTTTTGGTTTGTGTGTTTCTGTTTTTTTCTGCAAGATACTTTTCCCCCCAGTGATCCAGCAACTCCTGCTCATCTGAAGGCAGTGAATCTAGGAAATAAGTCTGTATGGCATTTATGAGACTGCATAAGAGAGATTCCTCATAATGAGCATCCTTGTACCGGTAACACTCCTGCAGAATAAACATGGCATTGTGCCAATTCAGAATTCATCCTAGTCCATCAGGTTAGAAGGAAAAGTAACAGTGGAACCACCTCCTTAAACATGATCCTGAATTCCTGAAGGTTAGATGCTAATCTTGCAGACTGTTTCACAGGGATAGACCATCACTTTCTCATGGATGGATTCAAGCCATGAGGATTGTACAGTTGAAAATGCTGTCATGTGTGGGTTTCTTTGGAGATAAAGTGTGATGATTAATCAACTGGTTTATGGCGCCAGTCTGATCTGTTCAGCATTGACCTTCCAACTAGATCTCCCCTGGTTTTCTTTCATGTCGTGTAGGAAAGTACCCTGCAGGTGGCACCACACACCACAACACCACACTCCTCTGGATGCTATGCTCCAGGAGGCGCTCCGCGGAACCAGAAACCCGACAATATGATCAGGGCATTGATTAAGAGAAAACCTTTGGTCTTAGTAAAATGACTGACATTTTTAATGATCTGTCAATGCTGATACAGTATTTCAACTATATCCATGTTGGGTTTTCCCCTCTGATTTCTCTAGGCATCCTAGACCTTATTTTCTAAGGCCCAGATCTTGGCTTTAGTCTAGACAAACATTTGTTTCTTCAAAATAAACGCAGTCTCATCTGGACAAGTGTTCATTGCAGCCAGGTGAAAATCCATAAATAGTTCTGGGTTGAAAAAAAAAAAAAAAAGGAAAAGAAAAAGACAGGATGGGTGGGAAATGTTACAGTATTTGGTTTCAGCATTTTCAAATAGTTGGAATTTTCACTAGGAAACATAGTACCAAGACAATATTCAGCTCAATGCTAGCTAAGAAAATGAAACCAAAACTTTCTTTTATTCAATATGAAATTAAATGTTTGGAAAGTTTTGATTTGGAAAAGTAAGAAAGAAAATTTGTGTTGACCAAAACATTAGATTTTGTTCTGGGTTTGGTAGACAAGTGAAACAAATGTTTTGAGGTTTGGAACAGCATTTAACCCTGTGCCAGTCCTTTCAAAGATTCTTTCACTACCAGCTTCATCTCACTGTGTTTAAATCATGTACCTTTTTTAATAACTCTGGGGTTTTGCAGGTAATAGTTAAATTACATTAAATACAAACCACATGGACTTCCTTATTACAGAGTATGAAAAGTAACAGCTCAGCAATCATATTTGCTGCTACAATAAGTGGACACTACTTTACTAAGCCTGGAATACTGTCTAACGTTTACATTGGGGTTGAATTTGTAAAGGAATGCTACTTAGAGTTATTGCCTCGCTAGATAGAGACTTTTTGTCTAAACCAACATGTAAGATATATGTATGAAAGGGCCTTACCTATTGTGCACTGCCTGTGCACATGTTTCTGCTGAGGCTGTGAAATGAGGAGGCATGAGCTCCCTGCTACACTTCAGACTGAATTTTCTCAGGTAATATTTTCTCCTCCTCCACTTTCAAGCAGGACTCCAAATTATGGCTGGAAATTCATCTTGTCTGAGAAAGAACTGCAGAATGAGTAAATTCTTTGGTCAGGAAATGCATACAGTTCCCTGCAGAATGGCCTTTATCTAGCCAATTTCTCTAGTTCAGGTAAGGAAGTTACATTGAAGGTGTAAAGAAAATAATGGCTTGGTCTTAGTGATGGCAATTTAGTTGTCAACCAAATTGTAGTACAGTGGTCTCCATGAATTTTCTGCATTTACAGTGAAGTGGCTGGTTGTAGGCTAAAAGAAATCTAAAGCTTTAATGAGACAAGTTACAGTATTTCATAATGTCCCTCTATTTTTTTACCTTTAAAAGCATTTGAGCACAGTCTAGCTGTGTTTATTTTGTTCTCACTGTGTCTGTTTCCATAGGTATGGTTTTTGAGGCACTGTCCAGGTAACTGCCTTCACATGCCATAATGGCAAATGGCTCGTTTCAGTACGTTATGTGACATTACTGAGTGTGAACGTACGGGTGACCTTCAGCTTTACTGTGTGTAATGTAACATGAGGCTGTGTCATTGCAGGTGGTAGACATCATGAGAATGAACGTGGACAAGGTGCTAGAAAGAGACCAGATGCTATCAGAGCTTGATAACCGAGCAGATGCATTGCAAGCAGGTGCCTCACAGTTTGAAACCAGTGCAGCCAAGCTGAAGAGAAAATACTGGTGGAAAAATTGCAAGGTAAGGAATAGAAAGTCTTGTTAAAAATCACTTAATGGCATACATTTCTTCCACTTGCATTTAATAGGACTCTGCTTGCAAGATGGCATCTCTAAGTGGTCTCTTCCTGTACAGGGCAGAAAGAGATGCCTTTGGTCTCTAGGATAATAAGTCAAGCAACTTTGATCTTTACCAGAACTTATTATTTCAATAATTCTGCAGTATATAAAATGTAGATACAAATTCTGATGTTTCAGTCAGTGCCTGCAGACAGGAATGGGAGAGCAGGCTATGTTAATTCATGTCAGCTTTCTGTGTGAACTGAAAAACCTGAACAGATACGGTGAACTCTCGTAGTGGGAGAAAAGAAGCTTTTTTCCTTCTGGGAGGATCATCAGCCTCTTGGTCTTTCTTTAAGATGGTAAACTACAAAAAAATCAGTGAGTTTCACAGGGTGCTGTGAGAATTGAGGAAATGACAGCCCCTTTTGAAAAGGGGCAGCTTAGAACAGAGCAGGACTTTCATCAACCAGCTGTCTCCTCTGCAGTCTTCAAAGTCTCATCTTTCCCACGAGCAGAGGGAACTTCATTCTCCTTTGCATTTTCAGACCTCAGGATTTCTGTTTTCTAGACCTGGAAACTTCAGTTCCTCTTACTCACATAAGACCCCATATTCTTGCTTTTTTCTACACGTGCACAGCCAACATGAATGCTAGGCCAAAAATTCAGCTTCATTTCCATTTCTCTTCAATACCAACTTTGCTGCTGAGCATTCATGTCCACCAAAATAAAACCACTTGTTTCCAAAGGAGAATCCCACAAATATCCCTCACCAGCCTGCTGTCTGCTTTGTCTTTTCAACCCACAGTGCTATGAAATGTAAAGCAAGACAAAGTATTCTGGGTTAACTACACGCACAAACATGCCAGAAATAAGTGGCTGTAGGTTAGAAATTCAACTGATCAGTTCCTCTGGGCCTCTTCTAGCTGTTGCCCCATTGCTTCGTCTCACAGTGAAGGAAAAAGGGCTTTTGGGATCTACAGATTTTGAGTTAGGTTCACCCATACTGACCGCAGTCACCACAACAACCTACGCTACACTAGACTTTCAAAGCTACCCTCATTTTCCCTTTGTCATTGTCCCTTCCTGCTTTACCCTGATGAAAACCATCCCCTCGTCCTTCCCCTGGCTCTGAAATAACCTTTAGGGTTCTTTGACTTCAAAGGTTTACTTTTGAAATGGACAAGGTTGGTCACTGCATCTTAGCTTATGGACAAGCTTGGACAAGAGGCTACATCCATTGCTGGTGGTCAGCTGTTCCTGAAATACACCCTAAATTTGGGGCCTTAACAATTCTGTTCCAGCAAGTCTTTGCAGGAATTAAAAGTGCAAGGAACGACCCACTAAGTAAAAGCAAAATCCTGAGGGGTGAATGTCTTTCATGTGAAAACCTGACTTGCTCTCTTTTTCTTTTTTCTTGCAACTTTCTTTTATAGATGATGATCATCCTTGGTGTAGTATGCGCAGTCATTCTCATTATAATTATAAGTGAGTACCTCATTTTCTCTTTTGTTTATGATCTCAATAGCTCTGTGACGTATGAAGTGCTGATATATTTTAAAAAGACAGAAAAAAATGATATAAAATATTTAGAGTGATTGATTTGTCAAATCCCCTCTAGCGTCATGCTGTTATAGTGAGAATAACTGCAAACTCTCCAGGCAGCATATAGGTGGAATTTATTGACATTTAATGTATTTTACATTAGCACATTATGTAACTTTCCCCAGGATTATGACTGTCCCTTTTCATGACAATACAACTTCTTATGCAGTTTCAGGTGTCTTCCTTTCACTACAATCAGTGCCACAGTCCTGGTGTTTTCTAGTGAGAACAGTAATGCTTGAGCTACCTCTTGACTATAAAAAGAGGGTGAAGGCCCACAGGCAAATGGGCATCTGATGAATTTTTTTAAAAGTATGTAGGTGGAATTTGAGATATTGGTGCTTCTGAAAATCCCTCTGCACCCCGAATACCTAAATATTGCTAAAACATGGTGCAAAGCCTTACTGATTTCTTGTCTTGAAAGACCATCTCATTGCACGTGTTGGTTCTAAGAAAGCTAAAGTATGAATGAATAATAGCAGTCATGCTGGTTGGGACCCAGGGATCTTGTAATGACAGGAACTGAACATTTTCTTTATGTAACCTCTGTGTTAGCAACAGCTGTTATGTGACATAACTGTAATATGGCATTAACTCCTAAAAGGGAGATTTCTTGAGTTAGACAATCCAGCTAGCAGTAACCTAGAAGAAATTCACCAGGAGGCTAAACGGTGAATGTGAATTAATTCTCAGCTCTCAAATTACATGCCTTGTAGTCAGCATGTTTCCATTTTCTTCTTTTGCTTCTATAAAGAAGGCTTACAGAATCACCTGTAAACATGACTAAAAGGATCGAGGTACATGTGGCAGTCTTATGAATGCTGGCACCAGAGTGACCCAGAATAATTCTAGGGTTTCGTAACACTGATAAAGCAAGACTAGGAAATGGCTAGATATTAATTAACTATATTAACTGGGTACTCAAGGCAGCTGGCTTCAAGGGAAAGATGGGCCTTTGTTCTGCAGTCTAGTACAGCAGCCTGGGAAGGCAGATGTGCAGCTATTGAACTGACTGCTGTGTACATATGCATCATTGAGCATTATGTGTATCTTAACAAGAAAGTAAAAAGCAAACAAGATAGCTCAGAATTTCTCTTTAGAAGTTAGAACTGAAATTATATATCAATAATAGCATTGTCTCCTTCTTAGTTTTAAAAGTTGGATGCCTGTCCTGGGAAGTTTAGAAACGGACAGAGCAGGATTGATATGGCTTAGGTTGGGTTCAGATTATTTAACTTGAGTGTCACATCATCAAACCCAGGTCATGGCTCACCATAGTGACATCTAGTGCAAGTTTAGTGAGATTTAAATGCATTTGGATCTTAAATTATTTTTTCAGTCTATTCTACTTTTTTCAGATCCTTCTGTAGTGGTGCCTAAAGGTTGCAGCTTCAGGAAGGACCCTGTGTATTGAACTCAATGATGAATTTATTTACAATAGCCCTAAAGCATATGTTTAAATCCTGTTGACATCAGGCATCCAAGCGCTGTCCCAGAAAAAGCTTGCATGGCTTCTCCACTCACTGATTTGAATGGGAACAAGACTATACCTTCTAGGGGTGGCTAGAATAATAAATTGAGTAGTTCCTCACAGCAACAAGCTACCATGGGTGGTGAAATAGCCCAAGCCAGGCTTCCTACCATCCTGGTAGCGGGGCCCTTAAAAACCAGGCTAGCTCCCTGCTGAAGAAAGAGTTACAACATGCTGGACTGTAGGTATTGCTGGAGCTGTCATCACCCTCAGTCCTCTCAGTCCTTGTTTGAGCTGAATCTCTCCTGCTTGCCATTCCAGTTCCCCCTCTGAATTCCTTTTGTCACAGGAGTATCCCCGTTCCAGCTAGGAAGGCATACCATGTGCTTATGGCAAAGATGTGCTAAAAGTGTTTGACATTCTGTTACAGCACACTCTTCTGTGAGATAAAGCACAACAGTAACTTTGTAATAACTATTGGTTTATGTCTTTTTTTTCCCTTCTGCTTCCTTTCCCAGTTTATTTCTCCACTTGAAAAAGCAGAGAAGGAAGACTTGGCACAACTTTGTTCATATCAACCAACGATATCAGTATTCCTTTGTTGAAATCCGCTTTTTAATTCCCGGTGTCTTGGGATTTTTGCTTGTAATAACCCATAAGCATTCAGTGTGGTGTGTTTTGGAATTCTGTTGTTTCCACAAGAAACTGTACCAGCTAAATACTGCCAAGTAGTTCCATACACTGTCTAATCACTGTGTCTTAAAATGTGTACGCACTGACCTTCAGAAACTGTAGTATACAAAAAAGCATCCTAAACATCTCAGAATCAGGGAATGCAGCTCTGGGGAAGCTCCTGCTTAAAGGGACACTGTCAGCTGAACTGGACCCAAACCTAAGGTTACAGCAAATGTTAGGGCCAAAATTCTCAGTCTGAGCACCTAAAGTTGGATGGCAAAGCCCACAATCAGATGTAACTTTCTAAGGTGGTATCTGCTACTGCCATTGAAGGGAGTGGTACCTGCAAGTTTTCATGTAAGACATCTTGTTTCTACTTAGCCAACCAAACCACAGGTTTTTTGAGTTTAGTTTTATGATCCAGGTCTAAAAACACTGTCTGCAGAAAATAAATAGGACTGGATGATCATCCTTTATGGATTTAAATATTTTCCTAATGGGGTGTTCTGGGCAACCAGGTTGGCCTCAATATGAAAGCCAGAAGGAAAACTGTATGACACCCAAGAAAGCATTAGGTAGCACAAGCTTGAAAAAGCCAAGTGAAATGCAAGAATGGAGGTAGAGGCATCATAAATGACCAAGATAAAGACTCCTGCCAAAATCTGCAGGTGCCATTTGTCAGACTTCATGGGGCTCTTGAATGCCAATTCCCAACAATTACAGCCCTGACTTTAAAGCACATGAGCAATTTTTTGTGACTTCCCAGCACAATGGTAGGAAGCTGCCTCTAGACCATTTTGCAGAAATGGTCCCCACTGTGAGGACCATGCAAAAGTCAGGAAGGAGAAGGTATGATTAAATAGAACAGCAGAGAGAGGCCAAGAAAGGGAAGGGTGCATAGCAAAGCTTTCCTGGCAAAGAGGAAGACAGAGAAACACTCTTCAAAAATGGTGTTAATAGGCTTTTAAAAAATCTAATTTAATTTGTATGTGTGTGTATAGTTCATAAACTGTAGTGTTGTCTTTGTAAAGTGCTCAGCTAAGCTGTTTTTCATACTCAGTTTAAATTAACATTTGATGTAATTAAGAGAAATGACATATTGAGAGAAGGTTCTTGTATGCTATTGTAGGGTTTCTCCCAAATGTTCAATTCCTTGGTTTTTTTTCTTTTTTAAACGCTGAATTGTTTAATCATAATTAACCAAACTAAAAATGAATTATGCAATTTTGAGCCAGGAAACTCTGAGTCTATTTATTAAAAATGGTGATAATAGTAGTGAAAATACTCCCACTGTGGAGCATCTCTCTTGACATAGTCTTAGACTAAAAAGTCAGAGACCCAGACCAGTTCTTTGCATTCAAATTGTGCTAAAGTAGAATTTTGCTGAGAGAATAAGCAAGGATTACTTGAAGGGTTCCAGTAGCACTTTTCCTCCTATATACTTATTGCTTCCTATTCACATGTGCAATTTCATATCATTAAGTAGTAAGTGGCCAGAGGCTTACTGAATCTTAACTTTCAAAGTTACTAATGTGCTACTGGACTCCCTGTTCACTTCAGTCCTTCAGCTGAGTGAGTACATACACAATTCTAAAATCCTAAATTCCACACAGAAAACTCTGCTGTCACGAAAGCCTTGGCTTCATGAGATGCAACAGCTGAATGCTATCTCTAATTGCATCTTTGCTAGCAAAGGAATTAGCCATCCAATTTCAGGCCCCTTTTGGCTAGCTGACAGGAAAGAATTGTCTCCTAAGAGTGAGACCCTGCCACTGATAATCATGTTGAGCACGGCTTGATCCTCATAGGGGTTTTCTACAGGAATGCTGAAAGGACTCATGAGATGAAGATAGTTTTCACTGGAGATGGTACAGTCAGTAAGGTTATATGCTGATACAGATCCTTAACACAGACAGTGCCTTCTCCTGTGAGTCTGAACTGACTACTTAACTGCTACAGCTGCAGATATACATCAGTTTGAATCCTCCAGCCTTAAAGATGTAAAGTTTCCAAATGAAATGCTATAAGGATGCAAAGCTTACACCCTGCTAAACTATCTCAAGTAAGTTAATCAAAGTGGGAGCTTTAGGGAAGAGTGGAGAAGAAAAACTGCTGGCTGTGGAATGTGTAATTCTTCCTCAAAACAGTAACTAATGGTGATGACTGCTAAATGTTGGTGAGAATTTGCAAGGAAGAGTTTAGTCAAGAAACCTAGCCTTCAGTGAGTTGTAAAATGTTCCTCTGTGTGCTAATGAAGTATGCTAAATTAATATTTTTAACTCTTCAGTTGTTTGTATATTGTGTACTTGTGAATGTTTAGTGTTTGCTAAGTTGTGCTGTGCAGGTTGGTTGCAATAGGGTAAGATGAGCCACATACCATTTCCAGTTCAGCCCAGGAAGTATGAACAAGTATGTCTGTCCCTGATGCAAAGACCCAAAGTCAAACTGCTCCCGCAAGAAGGTTAGCTCTTCTGCAAGGAGAACATGGGAATATGGGACTGTTCAGGGTGATAGATTGTGCAGCACCACCACATATATGTAGACTAGTACAGAGGACAATCTATATAAGCACAGTTGGAGATCTTATTTGTGTTGAAGCCAGGGTTGACTGCTTTCCTCTCACTGCCTCTACATTTAAAATGTCCATGCAGTTACAACTGCCTACTTGTATTAGTAAATTTCCCATGAAAATATTAACTTCTTTTTTTGTGAGCACTGACTACAATTTAAATTACTGGGTAGAATTTCAACTACTACTCCTGCAGAGACTTTTACCTTGGACTGATAAAAAGGCACCAAAGGGCCTCCTTTTATCCACTCCACAGCAAACCCTCAAGGGACTGCAAGGTTGATTGCTTTCTGACTGCCATCATGGGTACTGAACTGAAGACTTCTCTGACTGGAAGCAGGGATTTGCTAGATTTAGCCAGCGTTAGACATTGTTTGACTTGCATGTTCTATCCTTATAAGTGCTTCCTCTTCCTGGGATTTCTAGGCTACAGCTGTACAGCTAGGATGCCATTCAGAAACAGCATAGCTGAAATGGGATGGTTAGGAGCTGGTCTGTGCTTGTACCACAGCTGCTGTTTGTCTTGCCAATGAGTGCTTCTGAGATTGAAGAAGTGTTATTTGCATCCACTATCCACTGACTAGTAAGGTCTTGCTTGGGCATTACACCTTCTTCTTTCTAATTTAGATCTCCTTGTAATATCCTAAATGTAGCTTCAAGCCTAAAAACATTGGTACACAGAACTTGGCTGGAGGAGGTAGTGTGTAAGCCCTAACAGGGCACTTGACCTGATTTTCTCTTGACAACATTATGTAATAGCACAGTCAATCCAACATAGTCCAACATAATCCAATATTATTAGAAGGAGGAGGGGAGAATCTGATAAAGATTATGAATGTAACCAAGGATCTGTAAGACAAGAAGTGGTTTAGAAATGTAGTCAGATTGATTATTTAAAGCTGGCACTTGAATTCTATTGGAACTTGCATGAGATTGGTCATAGGAACAGATTCAGGCAAGTAAAATACTTGGCTTTTTTCTTTCAGAACACTGATCTGCAGTAAGTGATTTAAATACTTAAAATGATGGAAGAACAGGACAATATTAACTGTGCAAGAAATTAACTAGAACAGCAACAATCTACTGTGTTTTGTCTGGGTAGCAAGACCTTTTGAAATTCCCCTGTTTCTGTGTCTTATTTCTGTCACTGCTCTCAATAGGGCTTCACATAACTTTAAACTTCAGAACAGCTGAGCCATTCTTGTCTGAATATAGTGGATTTTATTTCTTAAGAGGAAGTTTATGAGTTGACATCTGTGTTAGAGCATACCTGTTAAATGGTGGTATCTGCTTCTCAGAAGTGCATCTGCCATGGGAGACTCAAACTTCAGGAACTTCCAGAAGTTTGGATGTTACTCAGCTCTTTTTCATGCTTTTACAGAGTGAGGGTTTTCTGTTTTCTATGGGAGGTTATCCACCCAGAGAGAAGTATCTACAATCTGTTACTTTTTTAATGACAGTGCCTCGATGGCACATGTTGGTGCCAGTGCTTTGTAAAGAAACTAGAGAGTGTTTGAGTGTGATCTGGAATTTATTATCAGCCCTGCTTCTCCTGCCCTTTAAACAGGGAAGAGGGCTAAACCAGTAGCCATATAAGGCACTGGGCTTACATCCAATGCCCACAGTGAGTGTTGGAGAAAGGCCTCGAAGAGGCCAAAGTCCCTTTTGACAGGATTTCTGTCCTGACCTGAACTTTAGACCCGCAACAGATCATAACCTTTGGGCCTGATGTGTAGTCAGAAGAGTGAGATGCTCTTCCAGCCAGTTCTTCCTCTCACCTGATTTAGGTCCCTCTTGCAAGATGAGATGCATTTGAGCATGTGTTTCTTCATGCAAGAGAAAGTGCAAGCACCTTCAAATTACCTTTAAAAGCAAAACCTAAAAGGCTGAAGGATGTAGCTTGGAAACGAATGAATTATATCTGGGGAAATGACTGGCTGTAGATTTCTCAGATGGTGACATTATTTTCAGGCAAGATACTAAATTTGGATGTTTGAAACAATAAAATCAGAACCTCACATCAATTGCTCTTTCTTCATTGGGTCTCCTTCAGAAATACTTCTCTAGTCCACTTCAAGAAAGGATTTTGTGTTGCTCTTCAGCAAATTTTCCTTCCTTATTTCATTAATTTATGTCTCCATTGATGTGTTCAGCTGTTTTTCTCCATTGAGAACCAGAAGACTGTCTGGTTTTTAAAACATGCGTAGAGATCTGAGCCACCCAAGGAGTTTACCTTTCTTCCTGATGTACTGACATTCAAAAGCTACATCTTCCAATAAAACAGAAAAACTGTGGCAGTCCAGTTACATGCAGTTTTGGTGGAGTAAACACTTGATTATTCAACAATGAGTCATTTCTGCAGTAACCTCATTCTGTCATGACTGTATCACATCTGCTAACTCTCCAAAGCAAAAAATCATAACCTGCACCGGTTGAAAACAGAATGGTTTAGAACAGCCTCATGGTTTATACGTAACACTCTATTCAGCCAAAGAAGCCATGTGCTTTAAGTTTAAAAGGGCAAAGTACTTGTTTTCAAAGAGAAAATATCATAGAGAACAACAAAGACAATTATGGAAAAAGCTTCTCCATTCTTTAGCTCTTCTCACAGTGTCCACTTTCTGCATTATTCTTCCAGACTCTCTTCATCCTCCTAAGAAAGCCTTTGTGGTTTTGAGATGTAGAGCACTTGGAACATATCATATTGGGGCTAGGGTTGTTCTGCTGCCCTCTGAATTGACTCCTTGCCTTCTGTCATATTGTTATTGTTGACCTCAGTCAGAGCTGAGGCACACCTGAGTGGAGCAGAACCTCCTCCCCATAATGCCCTGCTGTCCTTAAACCAGCTTCCACTGATGGGATGAGAACACTGGAGGCAGAATATGGCTCCTGGATCCTAATCTGGTTCAAAATGATGTGATACAAAAGAAGGGTCCTGACTGCTACACAACAGCATTTTCATTGTTACATTTCTTGTAACAGTAATTTCATAAATTTTGATGGAAAAAGAGAGGAAACAGCAAATAAGGATTGTGTGATAATGACAAAATAGTAAATTGGGAAATGGTTTAGGTGAAATATAGCCAAAGTTCAGTAAACTCCTTTTCATAAGTGGCGACCCCTAAGAGCACCTTTTGTATGTTAAAACTAACCAGCACTAGTCTACTGAAGTGCATTTAGACTACCACTTAAAATTAACTATGACAAACAGTAGTTGAATTTACTGCCTTCATTTTTTTTCTTGAAAAATGCAGAAGAAATATGCAAGAATGATCTTGTGTGTTTTGCAGAGAGCACCAGTTGGGGTATAGCCTCCAAAGACATGCTGCTGTTGTCACTTGCAGAAGTGATCAAGGACTTAATTCAAATGAGTGTTCCAGGGTGCTTGGTGCAGTAAAGATACACACTGAATGCCCGCTTTGTTGTATAGCACTTTGGTCTCAGTAATGAAATCTTTTTGACACAGCATAAGTACTTTGCTTACCCTTGTTCCACTCTAGTATCTATGCTTGTCCACTAATGAATGGTCCAAGGAGAGGATGGAAAACCACTTTGCTGAATCTGAATTACATTTCTGTCATGTATATATGAACATGTGGTGGTGGTCTGCGTTTTTGTAAGGAAAAGAGTTTAGAGGAATTAGGAAAAGAGTTTAAAGGAATTACGATCATTATTGTAAATTATTCTTTGAAATCAGTTTCTCCCCCTTAAAAGCTGCAGGTTTGTTTATAGTAAAGGTAAATAACGGCAGCTGATGCTGTTTTCTTTGCAAGATCAAAGTGTGAGATACTGCATACAATGGGGCTACAAATTCATAGATGTACAATGCATAATCGGTTTCAGAAGTTCAGCTACTAATATTTATAGTATTGACCTGAAAGGTTGCCACAATTTCTCCTTTAGTCACAGAAGTGTTGGCTAGATCTGAAAATCCAGTGGTCAGTGTGGTTACTTTGCTGCCAGCAATCTACAGTATTCTAAGTAATGCAAGTTCAGCTTTTCCTGAAACTTAAAGGGAAAAGAAATTCTGAATAAACTAGGATTGTACAGTAAAGGCCATGGGGTATACAGTTTAACCATTACTTATTTAAATGTTATTTACTTATTAGTTAAGCAATTAGCAGCTCTACAAATAGTGAAATAATTAGCTTCCAAAACCTATTTATTGCTGAAAGAATATTTTTTCCTTATTAGAAATGCTAAGATAAATCTATATCCCACTTGCTTTTTTCCTCTGATTGGAAATAAAATTCTAATGTAGCTAAGACACACTCACACGTTTGCACAATAAAATGTTACTGAAAGCCCACTACTTGTCACGAAAAACATCACTACTTTGTCTTGGCAGTGAAAAGTCCTCCCTCCTCCGACCACATACATGCTAAAATATTAGTCACATTATGTATATAAGCACCACTGAAAGATTATAAATTGGTACCTCCTACTCAAGAGTGGGGCTTAAAAACATCCTTTGTCTGTTGCAAAAATAAATTTTGAGGGGGAAACACCAACTGTTGTCAATTTTTATTTGACAACTCCTATTCTTTTTTTCTCCCCCATTCTGAAAGAAGTGTTTATCTACGTAGACAAGCATTTGCCATTTGGGTGGTATATTCTTTTTCCAAGTATGAGAAATATGAAACACAGCCAGTATCTACTGTGAGCAGCCGTTAGTTTGTTTTGCAGCATAAAAAGTTCGCTTAGTGGCAACATATGAACTCTTATTATAAACTTGGTTTAGTCAAGGCAGGAAATGAGTTTGTAGTCAGCTAATTAGTATTTTCCTTAACAACTGATGCTTGAGCATTAACACAGGAAAGCAGCCTCTGGAAGTACTGATTAATCAGTTTGGCGCTGTAGACTTAAAACGGACAGATGGTTGAGCATTTCACACTCTCCAGCCCTAAGTAGAGAGCAAAGCATGCCCTGTTCTGCAGTTCTGTATGTGCTTAAGCATATAGAGATTTTCCAATCTCTGTTGAAAAAAATACCAAACCCTCAATTATCCTCACTAAATCCAGGCCTGATGTGGAATCTGTGCCGTGTTCTAATTCACTAGAGGAAAAGCCTTTCCTTTGAATGATAGAAAAATTAGGTTGGAAAGGGCCCCTGGGGTTTATCTAGTGCAATAGTCTGCTCGAAGCAGGACCCCCTTTGAGGTTGGATCAGGTTGCATAGGGCTTGTCTTGATGAGTTTTGTGGCGATTCTACAGTGAATTCTGCCACTGGATACATCCTCTGTCCTACCAAGACTGGTAAAAGAAAGTGCAGTATGCACCTGCATCAGTGCGTGTGGTTTATGGTTTTGCCTTTCTTTTTTTTTGGTGCACTGATCTGTTTAGAATCAAATTCAGATCCAGTGGGAATACATAGAACCCTTATTTTTCAAAGAGCTTCTACTGACAAAGAACTTACGTTCTTCCGTGTCTGCACTGGACTAAGCAACATGTGATCATATTGAAGCTATCAGTGCATTGCCGCCTCTGTATGTGAAGCCTGCTCCTCAGACACCAAAGCTGAGGATAGGCATAGGATCAGATTCAGGACATCTGGTAAAGTTTAGTTCTGTACTGTCTGAGGTTAGTTACAAAATCTGTACTGGCTACTGAGCTAATAGACAGGCACCAAAGAAGAAGAGGACTTACTGAGATTACTATTTTTCCTCCAAGTCACCTTAGCAATGCCACCCCTCTTTTAAATGCTGCTGCAATGGTGATGCAAAACAAAATCCTTTCTTCTACCTCTTTCCTTTTAATTCTTCAAGCTTAACTTCTACTAGGAATAACCAGAAATAGGTTTTCAGTTGCCCTTTTAAAAACCAAAATCCAGACCAAATCTTTAACTGCATCCCTTTAAAGGCCAAACAGTAGTGTTAAGCTATATAATAATGCACTCAGAAAGGATCTGAAAAATCTGTGCTGAGAACAGCATCTCTCACCTCATAGACTCAGCTGTACTGAGCAAGAAATTGTGATCTGTGCCTCTACAGAAAACATTCCATTTGCCTCTTATTAGAGCCTACCTGTGGAGGAAAAATAGTGTTCTGCAGGAAAAAATATGTTGTGGAGGCCAGGAAATTTCTTAAAGTGCTTTATCTGGGGGTCAGTGGAATTCCATTCGTAAATGAGTGCATGCATTTTGATGCTGAAATTGTGACGACTTACAAAGTTTGATATTACTGTACTTTTCCGTGGACAGTGATTTTTTTTGAAGTGGTGAACATATTTTCCAAGAATATTGTAGACATTTGTAATATGTACGTTTGTGCCAATAAATCTTGTTTTAAGAAGTTGTTTTTTGTATCATTTTTCTTCCCAATACACACAGTTAAGGGTAATTAAGCAGCTTCAGCTTTCATTCCCATTCTGTGTTGTGTTAAAGACTGCTGGAAATTAAGATTTTCTAATTCACAATGAGTCTTTATATATTCAGTCTAATAGAAAAGAAAAAAACCCACACTTCTGTTGTATAAACAATAATTAACTCTGCACAAAAAGGGGGAGACAGTCATTAAAGAAATGTGAAGAAGAGCAGATGGGAGAATGCTTTCAGTGCATTTGACCTTAATTTTCTTAATGCTAATATATATTTTCCTATTAATATGGCACAGTTAAGTCAGGAAACTCATTGCCATGAGATAGTTAGTTTACAAATCTCTTGTATTTTGGACGTATTTTTAAGTGAAGAAAGAAGGATTCTCTGTGAGAGGGATGCAGACTCTCTTGCAGGGTCATCTTCTGCCTTAACTTGAAACAGCTGATGCTGGTCACTCATGCGATGGCTTAACAGGCCATGGTAACTGTTACCACCATTAATTCTAATAAGTAATTAAGCTTTTTGAAGGGACAAAAGTTGAAAGCTGTTTTTCTCTCCCTTCTAGTGACTACACCTACATTTTATAATACATAAGCATCGCAGTAGCTCCTGGGGCACTCTGCACCTTCATGCATGCGGGGCGTTATCCAATAGCTCTTCTAATTTTCTTGCAAATTAACTTGGCATATATAAAGGGCACAGTACCATCTCTTCCCCACCCAAACACACCAAAACCAGACAATGTCAAGATGTCTTCTTCAGTGCTTTTTAGTAAAACTATAGTTTTGTTTTTTTTTTTCCTTTGGTAACTCTTAGCATACATGGCAATAAATTGGGGGCACTTTGAGTCTGTAAGGAGGAGCTGGGAAAAAGCAATCCTTTGATGTCATACCTAGTGCATATTGTGGTCTATGTGAAATAGCAAATAATGACTAACTGACAGGGTGAATTAGGTAGATCGGTGCACATGAATGTGATACGGAAAAACACAGGAAACTAGCCAAAGCCAAAATAAGGCTGATGCTAATAATTAAGAGAGCGCAATGGGCTAATACTCCACTAGCACTCTTCTAATCATGTTGTGTAGTTAGCTCAGGTTTGTTGAAACAAAATGTTCCAATTTCTGACTCTGAGCTCACAAAGAATTCTAGCAAATGATAAAAGCAAGTGAAAACAAATTTTTGTGTAATGTAATGGACAGATTAATGTGGATATGGCAGAATGAGTAATTAAATAAAGAAATCTAAATTCCTTTTGCATGCTGTTCAGATAGCAGATTTTCAATTGGAAGTTGAGGGAGCAAAAGGAAGGACTGCTTAGGGGTTACTAAGTTATGTGAGGTGAAGTGCTCTGGCACTTGCATATGCTTTGGAAAGTCATAGAGTCATAGAATCTGTTAGGTTGGAAAAGACCTTCAAGATCAGCCAGTCCAACCACTCCCAAGCACTGCCAAGGTCACCACTAAACCGTGTCACTGAGGGCCTCCTCTGCACAGTTTGTGAACACTTCCAGGGACAGTGGTTCCACCACTGCCCTCGGCAGCCTCTTCCAATGCGTGACTGCCCTTTGGGGAAGAAATTGCTCCTAATCTCGAGTCTAACCCCCCCCCCCCCCGGTGCAGATTGAGGCCATTTCCTCTCATCATGGCCCTTGTTCCTTGGGAGAGGAGACTGACCCCCACCTCACTACAACCTTCTTTTCACATATTCAGAGAATTACCCTTAACCTCAACAGTGTGCCACAGTGGCTCTTGCTACAGTGAGCAGACCCCAGTGTTAGCCCAGGCAGGCTGCAAAGCATCACCTGCAATCTGGGGATCAAGGAACAAATGTTCAGAAGAACCAGAGAAGATAGTTCAAAGACAAACCAAATCTTGAAGTGACTGTCTATACACTTTGCTTTGTGAGCTGAGGTACTTGGAGGTAAGTGAATAAGATGCTTTTTAAGTGCTCCTGAGAGCTCTAAAATTTCAAAGATCTCTCATGTGACTAAAGATGATCAGAACCGCAACTGCAGAAGAAAAGTAGGTAATACTGAGACTGCTAGAGCTCTGTATGACAGAGCACTAGGCTGTGAGGATGACTATTATAAAATCAAACCATCTTTTTTTGCTTTCCTGTGTGTTTCAAACCCAGGGAGCATTACCTTGTAACAACACCTGCGGTTTGGGCAGCTATCATCAGAACTTGTTACTGCTATGTGATAGACCTATAAAATACATTTCACTACGGGAACTTCCTGGCACCAAGTGCACTGAGTTATTGCACTTTTAATGCAGATTTTAGAATGATTCTGCAGAAATAACACCCTTGCCTTCTCCCGTAGCAGCTGAACAATCTGACTCTATTTTAACATCTCTTAGCAGAACTGCTTTACTAAGGTAAGTAAGCCTGGGCTTTCTACTTTCTGTTAGCCATAAGGCAGCTTTGCTCTGTTGAATGTAGATAATCAAACTTCGAGTGCTTAACTAACTAGCAGGTTGTTCTTTTTACTAGGAAATGTACTACACATCATCATGTTGTTTACGTTTTCTCTCAGCCTAGAAAACACCTGCTCCATTGTCCAGCTTCAGCTGGAGCCTGGAATGACTTCCCAATAGCATCTAGTGCATGCCTCTGATATAATCTGTAGTAAGCCATGATAGTGCACTGAAAGAGCTACAGAGATCAGGTGCGTTGCTAGCATCATATAGCCCTGCACCAATCCAGGCTGTGTTAAACCTCCTTCCTAATGATCCAAGAAAGCTACAGAGGAGAGAAACCCACAAATTCTCTCTAGTCATGTCAAATAACCAGGGCAGTGGGGAGGAGTTCCTGTTCTCAGCTCAGAATCCAGTGAGTTCAACTGGGAATAGGATGCACAAAGCAAGCATCTGCAACTCTAAAGCCACAGGGGTTAATAGTGCTTGAGGAGCTGGGAAAGTAAACCAGTTATATATAGCTTTTTAGACAAAGGAAGCCTTGAAATAAGGAGTGATTACAATGTATGGATTGCACTTGGAACAAACAATGCCATCTCCTTTCAAACCACTTTGGAGACACCTACAAGTTCAATCTTTTTTTACTGCTAGGTTTAAAACTGTCCGGCTTAGCTTTGCCATCCTTCCACCTGCTTATCAGGCACCATTTGATAGCCACATGCACTCTTGCCTCTCTTCAGTCCTCTAGAAAGCTCATTCTGAGCTTTATTCTTGAGCTGCCTAGAAAACCCTTTCTAATATCCTGGTCACTATCCAGGAACAATGTGTAGTCCTTACTCTTTTGTTTGCTATTTTTCTTCAGTTTGACAAGCCTGTGTCCTCCTCAGTCATCCTGACAGTCCATCTCTGTCCATTTGCCAATTCTATCACTTATGACTAGAGCAGCCATCAGTGTTTTGGTTCAAGTAAAGGCTGGCCAAATGCTGTATGTGGTGGTATAAACATTTTGTTGTCTGTGTTAAAGAAACACCCTAAGGCTATATCAGTTTTTCTCACAACTGCATTTACCCTCCCACCTCCCACAGCAGTCATCCTAACAATCTTGTGCTACGCTTGTTGCTTTTTTGAAATCTCTTTCTCTTACCTCTATAGTGAGGACCAACAAAACGACCATTTGTGAAACAACAGTAAGCAATATCCTCAAGGATTAATTTGATCCAAATTCTCCTGCCTCTACCACCAAATCAAATCCTATTGGTGCCTCCAATGCCTAGCCAAGGAGACAGGTAGGTGGCTTGGGACACTGCCTGTGGCAGAAAATCAACTAATTGTCTCATTTCAGAGTTCCTTGTTTTACTCAAAAAATCTCAAAGTTTGAGTAACTTTTCTTCCCCCAGAGGTGTTTGAACATACCAACAGCCAAACTCTTGCTTACTGTACTCACCAGCTTAAGCATTTCTTGACTACTCAGTCATCACTGTATTCTGAATACAAATGCCAGCTGAAAATCATAGAATCATGGAACAGTTAGGGTTGGAAAGGACCTTAAGATCATCTAGTTCCAACCCCCCCTTGCCATGAGTGGGAACACCTCCCACTAAACCATGCCACCCAAGGCTATGTCCAACCCGGACTTGAACACCACCAGGGATGCAGCATTCACAACTTCCTTGGGCAACCCATTCCAGTGCCTCGCCACCTGCACAGTAAAGAACTTCTTTCTCATATCCAGTCTAAACTTCCCCCGTTTAAGTTTGAACCCGTTACCCCATGTCCTATCACTACAGTCCCTAATGAAGAGTCCCTCCCCAGCATCCCTATAGCCCCCTTCAGATACTGGAAGGCTGCTCTGAGGTCTCCACGCAGCCTTCTCTTCTCCAGGCCAAACAGCCCCAACTTTCTCATCCTATCTTCATACAGGAGGTGCTCCAGTCCCATGATCATTCTTGCGGCCTCCTCTGGACTTGCTCCAACAGTTGCATGTCCTTTTTATGTTGAGGACACCAGAACTGCAAGGGAGGTCTCACTGCTCTCACCCTCTCTCTGCTATTTTTGAGATACCAGCCCACATATTCTTCTGCAGCTGAGCCTGGAACTTGAAGCCCTATGGAGTGAGAAAGCCAAGCTGGCTGTATAAAGCAACATTGATGCATTTTGGTTGTCCTGTGTCCATTATGAGCTTCCCTTGGCTGTGCATAGACTTACCATCTCTCGCATAGTATCCTGCAGTGCCTTCTGCTGCTGTTAAGACAGTGTTGTCTTACAGGTATCCCTGTGTCTGGATTTTATTGAAAAATGGTTCTTGGGCAGTTAGATGACTAATACACAATTAAGTGCATTCTTTAGCCTTGTATAACTGTACAATACATTATACTCACAAGATGTATGCGTGAAAAAGCAGCAAAAACGCATATAGGGAGCTCTTCAGCATATAACCTATATGTTCCTGTCTGACCCAGACATGAGGGAATCAAACCTTAACCCACCTAAACCAGCAGCTTCTATTCCTAATAATCTCCTCTTTGCAGACCACAGCAGAATATGTGGGAGCTTCCAGTAGAGGTTTGCAGAACTGCTCTGTCCTCCTGAAAATGTGTGGATAAGATACTTATAAAGTATCTGCAGTGCCAGAAAGCAAATTCTCTTTTAAACTTTGTTTTCCTTTAAATAAATAAGTAAACATTGAAAAATAAATCTGGTATCGCTTTCAAAAATGCCTTAATGGAGGGGGGAAAAAAGAAATGAGACACAGGTTCAAGTTTTAGCAGTCAACAGTGCAATGCCCAAGAGTCAGTCTGTACCAGGCAGGGCTCAGGAGGCATCTGGACAGCCAAGCTGTGGCCACCCCGTGGTAGCCAACACAGGCAGCATTGCCTTGTGACAGCATGGGCACAGTGACTGCTGATCATCCTAGGGAATTTGTTTCACAAATGCTGCTCTCAAATGCAAAGCAAATATGGTCACAATTTGTCTGCACAGGACTGAACTGCATTGTCCATCCGTTGGGCTAGCAGTTCTGACACTGGCAATTATTTTAACAGTTCTTCAGATCTCCTTTTCATCTTCCGTACATCAGTTACTTCAGCTTAGGCTTCAAATTTCTCAAGCATTCCTTAACTTACTAGCATTTTTCTTTGTGATTTTGGCACTGTCTCATTTTCTCTCTTCACTTCATCCCACCTGTTCTCTGTTTCATGGTGCTGAATGAAATATTGTTCCCTCTCTTGTGTGCAACAGCTATTTCTTTTCAAGTAATTTCGTGTAACTCTTACATTCTCCTATTTCTCTATGGAAAAAAGAAATCAGACTAGTGCGTCTAGCCAAAATGGTTGCACACTTTGACTAAGCCATCAAGGACTTAGTATTCTCCTGGTACTTCCAGGGTTGCCTCCTACGTACTGGCATTCTCTGTTTTGGCGTTGCTCAGGGTGACTGATCACATTGTCCCATTTGTCCTTACGAAACTCTTTCAACTCTTGTTTAAAACCCAAGTATATAATATAAATGCAACTTTGTCTTACAATTAAAGGCTTTTAAGTTTCTCACGTTTTATGTCTTTTTTGGTACTCTTGGAAGCATTGGAAAACACCACATCAATGTGGAGAAGTACCTGTTGATCTTTTCTTGGAACACCTCTTAATTCAGGAGCCAATATGAAGTGTGTTGCCTGCAGCTGTCTGTACAAAGGCTCCCTGTGTCATGTGCTGCATGGAAGTGACCTCACCAGTTGAACAGAGCTACTGAACCAGTTACAGATGTAGTCTGACAGTCACAGAACAAACATGACTCATTTAAGAACATTCCCTACCTTCCCTTTTAATAACTGGCTTCACCAAAGTCAATAAACTAGAACTGAAGGGAGAACAAAGTGTTCTTCAGCCAGCTCTGCACAGTGCTGTCATATGCCACTTACTCTACTGCAGGAGCATTGATACAACAGTCCTTTCACAACTACATCTTCCCTGATGTCTGAGCTCTCACAAGGCAGCCACCCACAGCAGCAGATACTGACATGGCAATACTAGCAATACTGATATCAGTGCTAATGACTGAACAGTTCCAACCGCATCCTGGGCTGCATCAAAAGGAGCGTGACCAGCAGGTCGAGGGAGGTGATCCTGCCCCTCTACTCTGCTCTTGT
>JAOEHY010022988.1:3506-17097 GCA_025447955.1 Psilopsiagon aurifrons | reverse complement strand
GCCACAAGTTAAAAACACAGTGCTGCACCAGCTACCAAGAAGGAGAAAAATGACTGCTACTGCTGAACCCATGACAATTACTCATGCTGTGATTAGTCATTGAAGTGTGCACTTCTGTTGATGTGTACATCAACTGGTGACTGAAGCAGCTCAGACTGGGAAGTATAAGTAAGAAATAATTAATGCAATTTTATCAACCAGTGCAAAAATTTCACCTAACTTCAAAGCCATTTTAAAAAATGATTCAAAGCTTCAAAGCCATTTTTAAAAATACTTCCTTAATTACCTTAACGTAGAAGCATATTAAATACTAGAGCTCCATAAATAGCTGATTATAAAGCATATAAAGTCATCTGTGCATAAAGGTGATTTGCTGTTTCATTTCCTCTTAGCCTGTAATCCCTTATCAGTAATACAACTGCATATATGCTACATAATATATATAGCTGTGATATATAATTATTATGTGATTTTGCATGGGGCATTCTTCATCTGCTTAGCTGCTTGCAGCTATTGGGTTGTGGCAGTCTTCTTTAACAAAGTGTTTAGAACTAACCCTCCTATGAAGTATTTTATTTTCTACCCTAATATTAACCAGTGAGTGACAGCTTAGTTATGAGTGCTACTTATGGGACTGGCACAACTGAATGGTGTCCATCATGGAAGTGATCTATAAACACCTGAAACATGATGCTAGTGTTTAAGAGTACAGACACTAACATGAAGCTGTCTTGTAATATAATCTTTCCTTTAAGCAAAATACCGAGCGTAAATTGTATGAATGATCAGGGGCAGTACAACACCCTTGTCGGTACTATCACAGTTTCTACACATTCTTGCTATTTTTAACATACCTTCATGAAGATGAAGTTACTAACCATTGTATCGCCGAATCCATACTAGCAGAATGAAATAAAAGATCAGCTAGAGAAGCAGAATTCAGAAAAGCTTTTATAAGAAGTTGGAAGTGATGCTACTGTATCTTAAGGCTTCTATATTTTCTGAAGTTTGATTCGGTTTCACCTAAATCCCTTTCTCATTGTAAATAAAACATCAGTATGATTTCTGACTTTAGTTACTCATAGATTATTGTATCTTTAAAGGAATTACTAAACAAATTTAAGGCTGCTTGGTACATATTTACCGCAGCATACCCTTCAGGAGTTTCCATTTAATTTTTACTGGTTTTTAAGGTATTGACTTGAAAGCAATTTTCCCTTTTTAGTAAAAAAAAAAAAAAAAAAAAAAATTGGATGTTATTCCCTCTAAAAAATTGTAATTCTTGAAGCAGTTCATGGAAAGCAAATATTTTATACATTGTTAAGCTGCATTTTTCTGTTTGGTTGGCAGGAAGTACCTACAAACACAAATCAACACAACAGTCTGAAAAAAAAGGCCGTGAAGATCAGTTTATAATCAGTTGGGCTGAGATCTGCCCTTGCTCCTCCTTGGCCCTATGCTGTCAGGGGATTTTGGGATGGCCAGAGCTGCCATAATGCTCCAGAGGCACTGGGTGCTATAAGAGTCATTTCAGGAGAGAAGGAGTGGCCCACACTGGTCATTCTGTGATCAGGGACTGCATCCATCTTCCTTGTTGGACCTCTCTTCTGCAGGGCTTTGTGACCTTTCCACCAACCTCTTTCTTTTGGGTGGGATGCCAACCATGGCCGTTTTGGAGCCGAGGTTCCTGCTCAAGGCTCTTGCTGCTCTATGTGTGCCTTTGTGTGTGTGCAGCACAGTTGGCATGCCTGGGTTGAGACAGGAGAAAGGTTGTGCTGAGCCCAGACTCACAACTGTTAGCCTCAGTTGCACGATTAAGAAGATGAGGTGGAAGATGACGTTGGCAAATATGTCCCCACAGTCAGAGGCAGATGGCATGTAGCCTGCAGAGGGACAAGCCTGGTCCTATGGAGGAAAATGGGAGAGAGCAGCTCCCAGGGAGAAGGAGTCATCACCCAGGCCCACAGGCCTTGGAATGCAGCTGTGGAAGCAGTAACCTGCCAAGGCTGGAAGGTTGGCACCATATGGTTTGTGGCTACTCCCACTGTGGATGACCCCATAAGGCAGGACCATTGTTCCCAACTGCAACAGTGAAAGTACTGTGTCCACTTCAAGATACGAGGTGGCTGTTCTCCCTCCAGGAATAGCAGGGTCTCCAACTGTTTTTTCCTGCCACTCCAGGAGAGGACAGGAGCTCCTTGCTGTGTGGAGATGAAAGAGTGTAGGTCATCAATCTCACCTCCAGATGTGTTCATGAGGCAGACAATGTGAGTACACCCATGACCTGTGGGAAGGCAGAGGAGTACCAGTCAAGACCTGCAGCTCCGGCTCTGTCCAAGAAGCTCTTGTCTGTGGGGGTAGAGAGGACTGAGGCAAGAGTTATACCTCCAGGTCTGTCCAGGATGTGGAAGGTAAGAGCACTTCTGTGCCCTGTGAGAAGGCAGAGGCCCATTTGCAGAATCATAGAATCATAGCATGGTTTGGGTTGGAAGGGACCTTAAAGATCATCTAATTCTAACCCCCTGCCATGGGCAGGGTCACCTTCTACTAGATCAAGTTACTCAAAGCCCCAGCCAACCTGGCCTTGAACACATCCACAATTCTCAGGGAAACCTGTTCTAGTGTCTTACCACACTCATAGTGAAGATTTTCTTCCTAATATCAAATCCAAATCTCCACACTTTATATTTAAAGCCATTACTCCTTGTCCTGTCACCACATGCCTTTGCAAAAAGACCTTCTCCAGATTTCTTGTAGCCACCCTTAAGGTACTGGAAGGCTGCTATGAGGTCTTCATGCAGCCTTCTCTTCTCCAGGCTGAGCAAGCCCAAGTCTCTCAGCCTCTTTTCATAGCAGAGGTTCTCCAGTCCACCAATCATCTTTGTGGCTACCCTCTGGAATCACTCAAACAGGTCTTCATCCCTTTTATGTGGGGGACCCAGAGCTGTCAGTACTGTAGGAGTCTCATATGAGCTGAGTAGGGGGGGAGAATCACCTCCCTTGACCTGCTGACAAGAGCTTTGACCTGGTCAGTGCCCACACTACTCAGGGTCAGGCAGCTCCAAAGGAGTCTGACCACCCTCACTCTCCACAGCATTTGGCCTTGATTTCCTCTCAATCCAGGGACTTTTAGAAATGGTTTCAAGGAATAGTTGCTCCACCACCTTCCCAGGAATGGCAGTGAGATTGGCCAGCATGCAGTACTCTGGATCTTCCTTCTTCTCCTTCCTGAAGAGTGATTTTAACTTTCTTCCAGACTTTCCCAAGTCATCATGACTTTTGACACATTATTGATAGTGGCCTTGCGATGATGTAGTCTGCTCCTTCTGTATTTGTGGTTCATACCAGGAGATCCCATGGTTTTGTGCATGTCAAGTTTGTTTAAATGTTCCCAAATGTTCCTCTACCGAGAAAGATAGGTGGGTACAAAAATGTTTTAGAATAAAATGGCTTCATTTCATAAAATTTCTAAAGCAATTTTTGGCATTTTTATTTGTAAAAAATATAAGTAGCTGAAATTGCCACTTTTCCTTTTAAGACAGGACAAAAATGGGAATTAGAATACAATTACTTTTAATACAGGTTTTCCTAATACCTGTTGTCTCACAGAGAGGTCAGTAGTCACCACTGGATATTTTGCAATCAGTCTGTGTATATGCTTACATATGGTTTTTATTTTATCATGTTTTAATAAGGTTGACAAAATGAAATATCTTAAAGTGTGTTAGAAAAATTGTGGATCTCAAAGAACAGCTGTGTTTCAAAAAATATCCTACTTATACCAGGCATTATCTTCCTCTGTTACCTAACAGTGCAAACTTTCAGTTGTATTAATTACCAATGAAGATAAAATACTTCAATTTTCACATAGCAGAAGTGTGCTGGTAACAGTAAGGACTGATGCTGTGAAAATGCAAAATGATGATAAAACAACATGGAAATAGATTTTAACAGCAAGCTGCAGAAATAACACACTTTGGCTATTAAAAAACAGATGACAATTCATCTGTGATCATGTGAATTTCTTTTTACTGCGATTTTTTTACAAAAGCTGAAGTTAAAATATTTGAAAACAAGTCTAACAAATCAGTATATTTCTATGTTAAAATTATTTTTAAATAAAATTGTTTAATATAACTTATTTAATGCTATTATTCTCAATATGTGTATAGTTCACAGTAATTATTTCACAATTTATATTGACATGCTTTTCTTAAATTAGCCTAATGATAATTGACATAAATAAAATTACATGTGTTTCAATGTACTTTACATAGGTAATACTAGAATGCAATGTAATTATTACTCTGCATGTGTATATGTATACAAATACACGAATGTATCATTCCGAATATTCAAAATAAGATGCTCTTAACCTTGGTCTTGTAGGGTGGAAAAAAATGAACCTTGTAACTGAGTGTTGCTATTGTTTTGTTTTGTTTCTTTCCAACAGTTGACTTTGAAACAGATTGCAGGTGACTAACATATAAGCAGATCAATTAAATCATAGAATGGTCAGTTTTGGAAGGGACCATCCAGTTCCAACTCCCTGGCACATGCACGGACAGCTTCCACTAGACCAGGTTCCTCAGAATCCTCTCCAACCTGGCCTGGGCAGTAACTATCTTCCGGAAGATCTAGTGACAAATACGATGTGACCGGTTCCAAGTAATATTCATAATAATTCATTTCCTGAAAGAAGATAATATGTTTTTTTCAAATGTCCCTTTCCTTCTTGATGGAAGAATTTTTAAATGGACTTGTCAATATAGTTGTTTTATAGGAAAATAATTTCCTTGATAGCATTTTAAATAAAAATAAGCAACCCCCAAATGGATCTCTCATTAATCATACTTTTAATATTTTCAGTAAAATTTGTTATATGCACTCTTACATTATAACAATAAACTTGTCTGAAAGCCCTTCTCACACAGAAATGGCAAAGAAGAAAGCACCGAAGGTACTTGATTTAATTAGTGAAATCATGATTGAGTTTTTGCTCCTCAGTAGTTCGAATCTTCAGTGTTTTCTGTAACTGAACTAACGTTTTCAGGAAACTAAGATATTTCACCTAGTAGCAGGGTTAACTATTTTAATGATAATATATATATTTAATATTAATATTGCATTTTCATAGAAGACTATAATCAAGTAACAGGAACAGCATAAGCCAGATACACAAAAATTCTTTTACTGTCTGGTTTCTTCTTCTTTCAGTTACTGAGTGTGCAGTCCCTTACTACTACTGTCACTGTCTTAAGTGGATCAGGTGCTTGCAGCTGTTGAGATGGACCACAGCTGCAGTCATTAAGCTGAAAGTGCATACTTTTCCAGCAGGTCTAATGTGTATCATCAGCTGGGGAAAGTCTGTGTTCAAATCAAGTCATTCTGATAATCTCCATCTGAAGATACAGAGTGATTGGTTGGCTAGAAATACACCTTTAAAGGCATTACAGCAGTGATTCTAATGGATTTGTTGTAGAGAGTTTTAGTGAAAGGTTAAAACTGGCAGTCATTTCACCACATTTGAAAAAGGAATTAAATCCTTTGGTAGTTGAAATCCTTTGGTTTTGCTTAAAAATAACATCAAGCTATTGTTTTTTAAAAAATGTATGCTTGCATCTTTCAACTGGCTTCATAAATATTAAAATTAGTAATAATTAGTTTAAGGAGGGGAAACATTAGAAGACAGCATATATTTTTTTTTTAAATTATTTCTGTGTTACACTATTTACTTGATCAACATCCAGTCAGCAAAATGAAAGTGTATCTGTAGAAAGATTAATGAGGATAATATTGAACATACCAGACAGAACATGTGTGGAAGTTTTTTTTTAGATATGTAAAGGTACTTAAACCAATAGAAATCACAGAATCATAGAATGGTTAGGGTGGGAAAAGGACTTTAAAATCATCTAGTTCCAACCCCCCTGACACGGGCAGGGATACCTCACCCTAGACCATGTCACCCAAGGTTCTGTCCAACCTGGCCTTGATGCACAACTGCCAGGGATGGAGCACTTACCACTTCTTTGGGCAACCTGTTCCAGTGCTTCACGACCCCCACAGTAAAGAAGTTCCTTATATCTAACCTGAACTTCCCTTGTTGAAGTTTGAAACCATTCCTTCTTGTCCTGTCACTACAGTCCCGGATGACGAGTCCCTCCCCAGCATCCCTGTAGGACCCCTTCAGCTACTGGAAGGCTGCTATGAGATCTCCATGCAGCCTTCTCTTCTCCAGGCTGAAGAGTCTCAACTTTCTCAGCCTGTCTTAATATAGGAGGTGCTCCAGCCCCCTTATTGTCCTGGTGGCTCTCCTCTGGACTTGCTCCAGCGGCTGCATGTCCTTCTTATGTTGAAGACACCAGAACTGCACACAGGATTCCAAGTGAGGTCCCACATGACCTTATTACTATCCTCTCCCCATTCCTATCACTACCTTCCCTTGTAAAAAGTCCATCTCCAGCATTCTTGTGTCTTGTAAGTAAGCCTATTAATTTTTCAATATGATACTTTTAAGTTCACTTAAATTATTACTAAGGCGAAATAACTACCTTAAAACAAAATCGAGGTACATACTTGTGCTTAAGATGTGATACATTAATGCAATAATCTGCTACCTGTTTCTCTACTTCAGTGATCTCTGCAGAGAGATAACATTTATGACAATCATGATCAGATTAGAATGAAAAATTAAAACAATAATACATAGTGGTTAATTTCTGCCATATTCTTATGCCACAATCTGATACTTAAAGCAAACAACTACTGTAACTTTTAGCATTTTTTTTTCTTTTTCATAATACTTTATACCTATATAAGGATCCTTCAGTTTTCATGTGAAAGCTCATTTAATCCTGCTAGGAAAAAATACCAAAACTGAATTATTGCCTCTTTTATTTCATTATTTTTCTTGCAATCAGAGGATGTGATTCATGGCAACTTTTGTATTATAAGGAATGTGGGGTTTTTTAGCTTTTACCTAACTGATTAGAAAATAAAATTAACTTAATTTGAAATACATATCACATACAACTTTGTTTCCTCTGGTCTTAACACAAGGCAGCTATTATTTAAGAAAATCATACATATCCTTAATGACAGTGACAATAAAGTTGGAAGGTTAACTGTCATGAATTTTGCAACAAAATCATGACAACGTTATCTAAATGAAATTGTGTCAATAGGGGGTAGAAACTGATAATTCAAAATACTTAATAAAGAATAACAGGCTTTCTATGGCAGGACAGTGTTTTCATTTGGTTTGGCTTTTATAGAAAATCTTATTTTATTGATTAATTGCTTGTTACAGAAACATTGTACCTATGCTTTACTTTTAGACTTGATAGAATTCAAGTGAATAATCCTGTAGTTATTAGTGTAGTTCCTGTGTGCATATCAGTGGGAGGTGGAACTAGATGATTTTTAAGGTCCCCTCCAACTCTAATCATTCTATGATTATTTAAATCCTTTGTGAAATCTTGCTGCCGCTAAAGAATCCGAAGAAATCTTTGCTAGTGCTAAAGAATCCAAAGAACACTTCGCTAGTTAGAAGTTACTAACTTACACCCAGTCCTAAACTTCTCATTCTCGTGTTTTACAGCTCAGTTTCACTAAAAATATTCAAGGCCATGTAAGCCTTGTTCCTTTCTTGCTGTTTTCATGTTTTGTTGTTGTTTCAGTGGGTGAGTTATGCAACCTCCCATAGCTTAAGGCTAAATAGAACAATTAATAGAAGTTGCATAATGAAAGGTAAGTCAATAGAAATGAGAATTGTAAGAAAATATTAAGAAAGTAAAGCATATAAAGTTGAATAAAAAATAGTTTTTAAGTTCTTTAGGAATTAATTTTTCAAAATAAATAGATAATATTTCTTATTCATATTTCAGTTGTTCATCCAAATGAAACTAATGCTAGTATCTGGAAAGTTCTGCTCCTCCACTGGACTGAAACTTTGCTGCTGAACTTCACAGCTCACAGTTAAGTTAAAAACAGGTAATATGTTTAAGGCTTTTCATGATGTATTCTGTATTTGCAAGCCATTTTTCACATACTTCTTCACACTGTTCTCATACTTCTTTTTTCTTCTTCCTGCATTATGAACTTACAGATATGTAGTGCATTGTACCTTACTTTCCTGAGCTTGGCTGATACAGCCAGTTCAGTTTCTGTTCACAAGGGTACTTGTAGAATAAAAAAAATGAGGATTTCATGAGGACTCTTTCAATATTTCATGGAAGGGTCTTTCTTTTTCTTTTCTTTTTGAAACAATTCTAAGAAACACTGTAATTCAGATAAACACTTGTTTTCTGTTAGTAGATTTTATACACAAATATGAAAAGAATGAACAAATATGAAAACCATGAATAAATATGACAAATACGAGCAGTATGAACCTCACATATGACAGGACCCTTCAAATGACAAATCAATTTTCAGTGACAGGACTGCTTTACAGAAAAGATTTTGACCTTCTAAGTTATTAATGGTTTTCAACACACCAAACCAAAACCATGTTCGCTCTGAAAATCAGATCCTATTAAGCTTTCTCAAAGACAATCTCTTCAAAATATTTGTAACTTCAAATATTCTTATTTTTCAGTTTACTTGTCATTTAGTGGCCCTGACGTAAAAAATAGGAAGGAAAATAGAGAATTTTCGGGTAGCAGAATCAGAGAGCATACCTACAGTAACATAGCACAGTGCAGACATTCCCATCTATGTTTACAATCACAGGAATGTAAGTAAGTGAAGCACTGCATGATTTTATTTCAAGGCCTAAACTCGTTAACTGTGCTTGGGGTTGACCAGATGCAGCACATTACCTAGGTGTAGATTTACTAGGAAGGTTAGCTGTGGCTCTTGTTTCTAAGACCTCAGAACTATGGATTAGATATAAGAAAGACAAAGCTATGCTGCCATGCAGGGACTGAAAATTATGTTGCTCTTCTACTAAAATTCATCCAGCAAGTTTACCCCCTCATTTGACTCAAAACAGGGACATGACCCTACTGTCACTTGTGTCACAACTGCAGTCTCCTGCGATGCAGCTGTACCAGCCTGCTACAAGCTCGTGCAAGAATCTCTGACACAGAGTACACTGTGTCAAAAAGACGTGCCCTGAATTTCAATTTCCAGGTTATTTTGGAATATATGAAACTTCAAAAAAAGACTTCAAGCACATTTCAAATGATAAAAACTAAAAGAACTGCAAATTGCAGTCACCTGATTATATCTGCAGTTATCTATCACACAAGTATATCTACAATTATGTATGGGTATAGAGTTCTATTTACTGTTACAATTAACTGTCCTAATCAAAACGACAGCTCTGCTGATATTTGATTCACATTAAAATTAATAGTGAAAGAATAAATCACCACATAAAAGTTAAGGAATAAATGACACGAAACAGAAAAGTTCACACCCATGTTAATGAAGCTATAGTCCAGATCAAACTGGGCTACAAAATTTTGCTCTTCAATCTGCCAGGCAGGCTAACTCACTGAAAAACACACGTGGTTGAAGACGTGTAGTGACCACCAGAATCCGCTGGGAACCTCTGTGTTAAGTGCACTGACTGTTTTTTTCCCTTTCTTTCTATGCCTATTCTTGAGACTTCTGTGCCATTTACTTTTACTTTTCCACTGGCTGCACTGGGCGCTTGGCAAGTTCAGGCACAGAAATAAGATCAGGCTTCTACTGCTCTTTCATAAGGTACATACAATATCTTCCCCAGATTTTCCTTCTTTCCCATGTGATGATGGATTAAGTCTCTATAGATCTCTGCTAATTCAGCAGAGGCAGTTCTAAGTCATCCTGAGATTTTTTTTAAAGAGCTGTCTGGATGCTGGTAAATTTCTAGTTCTATATAGTGGCAGCCGGTTTATACTGGGGGGAAAAGGGGAAAAATAAGGAAGAGACACAAAATGCAATAAGAGAGAGCAGCTGAGAGAAAATTATTTATCAGTTTGTGACAGCTTTTGGCTTCTTTAGCCTACAGGAT
The DNA here is from genome assembly GCA_025447955.1 of Psilopsiagon aurifrons. NCBI lineage: Eukaryota > Metazoa > Chordata > Aves > Psittaciformes > Psittacidae > Psilopsiagon > Psilopsiagon aurifrons. The sequence goes on along the minus strand of JAOEHY010022988.1, from coordinate 7,091 downwards.
GGCACATGCTTGGCAATCTTAAGAACGTTTGAAGGATCAAGAGAGATATTAATGCAAAACTTGAAATTTTAAACTTATACAATAAAACATGATCAGGCAAGTGGGCATAGTGTCTTTCTAGTACATAGAAGCATTGGTCATCAAGATTATTGCTCTGGGTCTGGCTGGGATGGAGATAGTTTTGTTCACAGCACCCTTGTGGTGCCATGCTTTAGACTGGTGACCAAAACTGCGCTGAAAACACAGCAGTGATTTATCTACTGTTGAGCAGGGCTTACACAGTGTCAATACTTTCTTTGGTTCTCCCTCTTTCCCCACAGAAAATAGGCTGGCGGTGGGCAAGATTTAGGGAGGCAATGCAGCTGTGACAGATGACCCAAATTGCCTAAAGTGATGTTGCCTACCGTACAACATCATGCTTAGCAATTAAAGAGGTGTGCGGGTAAGTTTTTCTAAAGTGGCCACTGCCTGAGGATAGGCTGAGCCTTCATCTGCTGATGGTGAGTGATTGCTTCAGCATTACTTTTTTCTTTTCCTTCTTTTCTCTTTATTTATTAAACTGACATTATCTCAACCTGTAAAGTTTAGGAGGGTTTTTTTTTCCCCTCACTTTTGTAAGAAGAAACCTTCTGGTTCTCTCCCCCACCCTGTTGAGGGGGAGTCAGCAAGTGACTGGGTGGGGTCCTCCCTGCCAGTCAGGGTCAAGCCACAACAATTATTCAAATTATCTTTGAGAAGGCTGAGCAATCAAAAGTAACAAATTATAATCCCCGCACTGCCAATATCTGATGACTTTTTGTAACCTAGTCAATAAAGCTTTCTCTGCCTGTGTTTCCTACCTGCAGATGGGACCTGACTAGATAAATCCACAGATCCTGAGGGAACTGACAGACAAAGTGGCTAAGCAACTACCCATCTATTTGACGAGTCATGGAGGTCTGGTGAAGCTCCTGCTGACTGGAAAAGGGGAAACATAAACCCCATTTATAGAAAAGGGACTACAGGCCAGTCAGTCTCACCTCAGTTCCTGGCAAGATCATGGAGCAGGTCATCCTGGAAACTATACCAAGGCACATGGTGAAATTAGCACCTTAGACCTTCTTCCTCACAGAGCCCTGCTGCTTTTGTTTGATGTGGTAGAAATTGCATTCACTGGGCTACAATAATACTAAATAGCAAGAAAAAAATAAAATCCTTCTGGTTAGAGCCATAAAGAATTTTTAAAAGTCAGCTATTTACTAGTATATGTAGGTAGACCCTCACGCAGAATACCTTTGATTATATCTATACTACATATTCAGGGGTGCTTCCATATACCACATAATGATATACCGCATCTATAAAATCTGTAGAATGCTGTAAGTGCTACAAAGAATTTTATCTGTACTAAATTCTACAGAATCCAAAAGGCAGATTTATCAATTGGTTTAGGTTTTATTCAAAGCCTTTTAAAAATCTCCATGACTTCTGCAAAAGGGAAGAAATTTTGTGCATGTAAGTATTTTGGAGGTAGTGGTAACAGGATTATTGTTTTGAATCGTATCAAATATTCACAGTCTGTATTTTTGTAAGTGATCAATATATGTATTCAACTATGTATCAGCTAGGAAAAACAGTTACTTAATCAGGAGAGTATATTTTTATGTTCCCTGAGATAGCTAGGGTAACTCCAATTAGAACATGTATATTTGATGCATCAAGGCCTGACTTTCTGAGGTTTGAATTTGTAGTGATATTTCATCTCACTAAGTTTTGAATAATTCTGGACATCAACAAATTAATTTTCTGAAACTTAACTGAGACTCAGAACCTACCAACATGATAAAATTCTGCTACTTCAAGTATTACCTGTCCAAAGAGATTGATGTGTAGTAGGCCAATAAGGGAATTAGCACTACAATGACCTCTTTGTACAAAGCAGAGAAAGAAACTTTGCAGTTACTGTGTGCCTTGAATTGTTTGAAAAACATCATTACAGATGAGAAGTAAACGTGCTGCAAATTCATAATTTAAGTTGGTTTGAAAGAACTGGCCTGCAGACAAGCACAAGGAGTATGACTTTAATTGGAATATTACCAGTTTCAGTTTGTGCACTTTGTTTCCACTACTATCACATGTAACTACTCAGTTTAAGCTCATGAGGACACTCTGTGAAATCTAGCCATAACAATAATATTTGCTGTACCACAAGTAATGAACTTGTTTGAGAACTTTATTAATGGAAGTTTCTGCTTCACCTTCCTTCTTTACAAATACAGAAAAACCTCAAGACTCAGCCTGCCCAGATGTCATGGTTTAAGCCCAGCTGTAACTCAGAAAAACCACACAGACTCTGTACTCTCCCCTTTGCTTCTTCCCCCCCACCCCCACCTCCGCTCCCAAAGGAATAGGGAAGAGAATCGAAAGAATGTAACTCCCAAGGGTTGAGATAAGAACAGTCCAGTAACTAAGGTATAACACAAACCACTGCTGCTACCACCAGCAATAATAATGGCAAGGGAAATGGAAGGGAAGAGAATACAACTGCTCATCACCTGATGACCGAGCTGTGAACTAACTCTTCTGGGTAACTGCCCCAGTTTTTACATGACGTGCTGTGGTATGGAATACCTCTTTGGTTAGTTTGGGTCGGGTGTCCCGTCTCTTCTTCCTCCTGGCTTCCCCTCCTCCCTGGCAGAGCATGAAACTCAGAAAGTCCTTGGTCAGACTAAACAATACTGAGCAGCAACTGAAAACATCAGTGTTATCAGTGCTGTTCCCAGGCTGAAAGTCCAAACCACAGCACTGCACCAGCTACTAAGGAGAAAAATGACTGCTACTGCTGAACCCAGGACACCAAATTAATGATAATGTTTCTTCTCACACTTTTTCTGGACAATCATTCTTCTAGTGGGGATGTTCTTCAGGATGGTTTCTGAGATGTGTAGGAGAGTGCAGTAGTGGTAATAATTTTTATAGGATTGTGGTTGTTTTTAGTGATGGTTGTTCTCAGTTTGCCATCTATGAAACAAGAAAAATATGATTGGCCAAATGTAATGTTAGTACTATTTCATATGGGTTTTTAAGTACAACAACAATGTAAAAGTATAGTACTGGAACAGCCCAGAGGTGGCTCCAGCCCAGCACTTGCAGTTTACAAAATCCTGTAGGAATTAATTTATTTTCTTACAGAAAAAGCAAGAGTTTCTTAGTGGTCTCCCAATTTTCAACAATTTTTACCTCAAGTACATATTTAGCAAGAGATGGCGCTTTTATTATGGGAAACCCTTGCCCCAAATACCTTTCTTATATTCTAAAACTTCTCCTAGAACATAAATTATTAACAAGCAGCTCTAAAGCTCCCATCAAGAGATCTTAAACCTCATGCAATTTGTACAGTACACTAAAAATACACTAAGTCTACTTTAGCAGGGTGTCCTGGGTTCGGCAGTAGCAGTTGTTTTTCTCCTTTTTGGTAGCTGGTGTGGAGCTGTGTTTTTTTTTTTTCTTTTGACTTTCGGCTTGTGAGTAGTGTTGATAACACCAATGTTTTGGTTACTGCTTAGTACATTTTGGTCTGGCCAAGGACTTTCTGAGTCTCATGCT
>JAOEHY010022987.1:28483-74577 GCA_025447955.1 Psilopsiagon aurifrons | reverse complement strand
CCCAAAACCCCAATTGCCACATTAGCTCCTTTTGAAGCTGGTCTTAACAAGTAAGTTCATATACAGTAATCATCTAAAAATGCCTTGCTTGCAAAACGCACTCGACCCCTGATTTCACAACATATTTGAATATATGCTTAGTTTTATGCATGTGAATAGTCCTGCAACAATCAATACAATTATTTACTTAAGTGCTTAAAGCCAGGCAGGTATTTAAGAACTAGTATTGTTTGTGGTAATGCCACTGCAAGCCAGTCAGAGACCAGGACCTCAGTGTTTGCACAGCACCCTGCACACAAAAAGACACTCCTTGTCCCTTTCAGTATAAGTAATTTTTGTAAGTTGTGAACTGGTTCCAGAAACACCTTTCTTGAGCTGGTGGGTAAACATTATTTGTCTACTGTAATATCCCTTTTATTAACTGAAAACATTGTATGCAGTATTTCAAAAAGTAGATAAGGGCCCAGTGGGAAAAGGCTGTAAAGATAAAGGATATTTTTCAGTTAGGAATTATGAGGATTTTCATCATTGTTGGTATCCAGCAAAATACCTGTAGATCTTAAAAGCCATTTAGAAAGGCAAGGGAACAAAATGGTTTCTGCCCCATAGATGAGACTGTGGGTTGGGGTGCACAGGTCAAACAGCTGCATGGAGTACCAGGCTGCAAGACAAGAAAGAGTAGGAGCAACTTCTAGTAGCTGGCTCAATAGACATCTTGACTTTATCAAGCTGGGTCATCATCAGCCTTGCAATGCCAGGGATTTCTCAGTGGTAGAGTTTTTTATAGCCAAAGACCAAGGCAGGTTTGGAGAGAAGGTTTGTCTGACTCGTTGCCTTCTACTTATTCCCATGTACCATAAACTTACAGAATAAAGGGAAACTGTGCATACTCACCAAACAGAAATGCTCTCAGTCTTCTGGCTGGGTGACAGTGTCCTGGATGGATTGAGGAGCTCATGGTCCTCCTTGGGCACCCCAGGAGACTGGAGCAGCCAGCCCATACCCTGTCCTTAGGGCACATGGGGAATAACCTTCTGTCAGAGCTTGGGATCCACAGAGCATATCCCATAGTGTGGGAGAGCCTACAGCTACACCTCGGCCTCTCCTCAGAGGAAGCAAGAAGCTGGATCCTGAGGTTTAGTAACTATGGAAAATGTATTTCCTTTGAGGATATATTTCCAGCTTCTGCTGTCCACCTCATTGTCAAAATGAACAGTTACATCAGTACAAACAACTGGTTCCATTTCTAAAACCAAGAAATGAGCCAATATTTATCTTCAGTGTCCCCTCTGACCATTAAGACGTGATGCCACCCTCTGGTGCAAACCAGGGTGAGAAGCCCTCAGAAAGGGTATAGAGGATTTATTGGGATACTGAATACGGTTAACCCCAAGCACAGAAACACCCCAAGTCAGACCCTGAGTGTCATGAACTTGCTTACAAAGTGTAAGATTTTAAAAGCAATGCATTTTGGCCTCTTACTAATTGTTCTCTGGCCTTTGGGTTCATGTTTTCAATTTCTCTTTGCAACCACAATGCTGAGTAACTTACTTGTCTTCTAAAATTGAAACTGAGGATCTCACATTTTCATGTTTTCACATGATGCCAGAGCTCAGGCTTTGTGGGGAAAAGAAACACCACACCAAACCCAAAACACCCCAACCCTCACATTTTAGAAGACTTTCAACAAAATTGCGAAAGTTGGCAACCATAAAATTTCCTAACACATTATTTTGCGGACTGCAGTGAAGTTTCATTCTCCAGACTAATGGTTGCTTCCTCTCTGGTAAATGCCCAGAATTGCTGCTGCTGTTATTGTTAGAACATTATTAATTTATGCAGTGCTTTAAAAACAGAGGAGAGGTACTCTGTCCTCAAGCAATTAGAAGATAAGTAACACAAGCCAGAAACTTGTTATTTTGAGTTTCTTTGGTGTGTGGCTGAACAGAATGACTTAAAAAGGAGCCATCTCATGCTCAATCCTACCAGGTACTGTGTGTCTGATTCTGGAAAGACTTTAAAGTTATATTAATTTTAATACCGGCAGACTTTATTACTCAGTGTGATAAAGCACTTACTATGGTACCAGCTACTTAATAGGAGTGCTATCCGAGGGGACTTAATTGTGCTATACTTGGTTGCACTTTTGATGACAAAAGGTTCAGCACCTTGTAGGATGGATTCTTCCAGGGAAGACATGAGCTACATCAGTAGCTACCAGCTCATGTTCAGAACTAGAGCCATCCATTTTAAGATGATTTTTCTTATTTCTAAGAACAATTTGTTTGCAAAGTTGCAGGCCACAGCACTGAACAATTTTTTAGTTGGGTCTTTAGTACTGATGATAAACCAGTATGTGTTGTTTAGCCTATTTCATCAAAATTCAGAACATTTGCAACTGATAAACAAAGTGCATGTTAGCTATTAAAGCTCAAAATTAGGCAGGCAGTAAAAAGTAATCTGAGAGGAGGTCTGTAGCTACTGATACTATTGAAGCTAGTCTTAAAACATATGGTTTCCAATCGTTGACACAATGCACAAAAATAAAACCCTGCAACCGAGGAGTGCCTGATCTTTTCACCACTAAATGATCAAATATGCCTGTTTGTTTTTTAGTTTTATGTCCCCTTCCTCTTTCTGGTTTTTAGATCTAGGGGCTTGCTATTTTATATTTAGTGAAGATTTGGCCCTTTGTACCGGCTACAGACGGGCTTCATTAATCAATTTCCACCACTGGCTTGAAATGAAAAAAAAAAGACCCAAAATTTTTTACTTTTTCTTTCTTTTTTTTTTTTTGAATACCCTCCTGCTATTTTGCTTGGAAGTTCTCCTGTGGAAACAACAGATCCCTCTACTCCATCCTTCCTGTTTCATTGTGCTTTAGCATTAAAAACTATTTGTACTATGAAAAAAATGAGATTCCACAAAAAGACATCCATTGGCAAAAAATGTATGATTTGTTGCAGGTGGGATGGTGTCACTCTTCACTGCAGCGAGCCATCTCTAAAAATAGGAATAAAACCAATTTCACCTGCGAGCACAACCGCGTAACAGTTTGCATGGAAAGGTATTGAAATGGAAAGTAAGTTCTGTGACCATTTTCTTTTTTTTCCCATGAGTTTTTCCTAAGAGCTCTTTTAATGACATAATGGGATAGCAAAATTCTTGTGTCGTGCTCTTTAGCTTGGGATAGAGCTTTATATGCAAATACACACTTCCCGCTGACTCACTTTGGCACTTGGAATTCTGAGCCCTGTTCTGAATATGGGAAATGGCCATAGCTCGGTTGGTGGAAGGAGTGATGGTCTGTGGGAGAGATTTAAAAGCCTGACCTAAGACAGAGCTAGAGCAATATTTTAAAGTTAAGGTTTGATATGTTATTTCAATTACCAGTAATAAAAAAATCGCTAGGAAGAATTTGGACATTGACCCATTTGGAGAGGAGGTGTACAATTGTGGGTTTTTTACACTAGAGCAGAACTAGGAAATGGCCAGTTTTAAATTCCAATCCATACGTGCATTATAAGTCTGATTAAGAAAAATTTATTAATTTTTAATAAAAACATTCCATTTGAAAATAGGATGTGTTTGCGGTCCAAAAGGAAGATACGTTCCACTCCTGTGGCTGTGAGAAAAAGTGGAAGGTATTTTTTCAGTTGTTTTCTCATGGGTTATTAGCTTTTTTCCCTCCTTCTCCTTTTCTTACACTTCAGGTGAAGTATTTTGTAGATATCAGCTTCCTCCTCAGGGAAGACTTATGAATTCCATAGACTGGCAAACCTACTCATAAATCACAACTTTTGGCTCTGTTTCTTTACAACTAGAGCAGCGTGCATGAGGCAAAACGCAATTCAGGGACATCACCGAAGCTGCTTCTGACCCATATAATGTTGCATCTGCCTCCAGGTAGTTGCTGTTATAGTAAGCCAAAACCAGCTGAATTTTGGGTGGGCTCCAAATTAGGCACTGGTAACTTTTGATGCAAGAGCATCAGAATCCCTCAGCTGTGGCTGCGATGGCAGCTCAGCAGCACTGCTGGTACAGAGTGGCTGGCTAGTCTTCCAGAAACCTTCCATTTCGTTTATCTCGGAGAATTGGCAAGTATTTGGAAAGTTCATTCACACATGAATCAAAAGCTGTCTTTCTTCCAACTTTACATCAGATTTTGACTGCAAGGAGGAATTTGATTTTAGGAATCTGAATGCGAGCCCTCTGGAAATTTTTTTAGCATGCCTGTCCCTGTGGGAATAAAGTCTCATTATTATGCATCAATTAAAATTGATAATCAAAGACAAATACCTCAGCGAGTTAATTTAATCTTCTAAACAGTACTTTATCTTTAGCGAACTGTTCTTTTAAGTCACGTTATACTTGATGGAAAAACTAGGGACAAATTCAGTTGTACTTTGAATGTAATTTAACTACACCATAGAAACAGGCTTTCAAACCTTTCATCAAACTGATTTACGAGCGGAACTAAGGTTTGCTTAGTGCAACATTTTCACAGTAAGTGTTATATTCCCACAAAAGGGAATGCTGTCAGGTAGAATGACCATGAGTCAATTCTGCCGAACTAATTGCTCTGTTCAGATGAGTCAATCTGGCTACCTCAAAACTTTAATTAGAAATCTTGAGATATGTTATAATTGCTCCAAAACATGGCTGTTATTTTTAAACAATCTGAGAATACAATAGATGCATGAAAGCATGTTGCTATTTTCCCAGCATTAGTAGTCACTGGACTCTTAAATCTGTGTTACAAACTAAGGGAATGGCAGAATGTTATATACTGAAGGACAGGGAAGTACCAAAGGAGATATGCTTCCAGAGTGCAACTTACACTACATTTAATGAATGCATGTGATTACAAGCTTTAAAGATCCACCCAAAGTTAAAAGAATAAATACTCTTTCCTACCTGTTGTGCAAATATTGTGAAATTGAAGAAACTCTGATCTAGTCAGGTAGTGCTAGGAAGTCACATAGTCTATTATCCTTTTTTTTTTTAATCAAAGATACAGTAATTCCCCTTCTGTTTATTATGACAGGGCCATCATTTGCATCTTGCTAATCCATTTACAGGCAGGAGTAAGCCACATCCTCAATCGGGGAGGCTGAGGGCTCTGTGCACCCTTCTGATAACTCATTGGTCACCCTTTAGAAGTGTGCAGCAAGTAAATCAATATGATTTATAGTTTTGGGAGCAATTCTCTGCAGATCAATTTACCTAGGATAATTCTTTAAAAACTGACTATGGTAAAATGTTTCCTTTTCTTTCTGGGCTCAAGAAGATAATTAGACTAAAATGTTTCCTTATGCTCAAAAAATGTGACTTTGCATGATCTAATTTTTACTTTGGTTTTGTTTAAGCCTATGTGTACCTTTCCCTACTCTGCACTCATGCAGTGAGTGCTCAAGCACGAGGATGCACTTCATGTCCTTCCTTAGCAGAGAGGGGAAACTGCTGAGTATCTGCTCCATGCAGCACAGTTCAGCGCTGACCCAAGAAATGAGTGAATCTGTCACACTATAAACAGAATGACTTGGGGCTTTCAAAAACAAGTTATTCCAAATTGTGGGAGGTAGTATGATAAGATCTCTATCTGGCTTGCAGAATTTAAGTACTTCTACTGCCTTGTTTGTACCCTTTGATATGTCTAATCAATACAATGTCCTGTCCCCAAAATAATACTACATATAGGGCCTATAAATTTAAAGTGAAAAAATTCATAAACTAACTTTGCACATTATCACTTATGAATGTTAACTGGGTGTTCCTTACTATGTTTTCCCAAGCTTCATTACACCCAACAAGCAGAGGGGGAAGTACAGGTAGTAGGGATGCCAAAGCAGCAGTAGAAATCCAATCCAGTGGTCAAACTTTCTTCTTTTCCTCTGTACTTTGTTGCTGTTTTTCCAGCCCCAACAGCTTTTCACTTAAAGTTACTGGTTTTCAAGGACCAGCAAATGCCAATAGTTCCTAAAGAAGGTGACCCAGGAAACAAGTGTCACCCCAGCACAGGCAGTGGTGGATGCTGGCAATGGGGCCTGTTGAGAGCCCCAGACATGGGGAGCAATGAACCGGGTCCAGGGTCCATCCAGGGAGCCCAGAGGTGAACCACCTACAGCACAGAGTGAACATCTATGCAGGAGTCAAGGCTGGAGATACAAATACCTCCAGCCCAGGTAGGGGCTAGGTGCTCTGGGACTGTGCTTAAATGGAGCTCCTGAGCCATGGGCAGGGACTGTGTGTGAAGGCCTCAGGTAGGGCTGGTCAGGGCAATTAAGGCTTCTCGTTACATTCACAGCACTGACAATATCTGGTAATAGGTGAGGTCCAAATTCATGAGTTTGTTTGCTTGAGTTTGGTACAGTGCATGAGCAAACAAGTCAGGATCAACAGGGAGCCAACTGACAGCTCAGGCTTGAGTCCAGTTTTTCAGAAGAAGGTGGTTGTGCAACTGCAGCCTCTGTGAGAACATATCTGGGGGTCAGGCGCATGGCAGTTTGTGATGGCCTTGGTGCAAATCAGAGTGCTCCATGGTGAGCTGTGCAGTTGTACACTGCAGGTACCTTGTATCTGTGGGTCACCAGTGTTTTACTCGCTCACTGGGTTGTAGTATTAGGTTAATCTACCAACTCTTCACATAGATCAAACTGCCTCTAAGTGTTGTGCACCCAAAAGGGGCAGGAATATGGAAAGCCCAAGTGGAAGTGGAAGAAGTTGTTCCATGAATCTTTCGAGCCTCTTTCTGCTACACAGAGTCTCTGAGAAGACCCAACACTCCTATGTATCACCAAAACAAGTTGAGGTGTCTTGACAGAAGTCTCTTGCACTGAATGAGATGGATCATTTTGAAGATAAAATATTGTGTGGTATTGCTCTCTTAGAATATATGTTTATAGAAAATGATATATATATTTATATATATTTGCAGTCATTCCTTTTTTGCCTTTATGAACTGATGGAAAATAATGTCTTGGTTTTGGAGAAAATTATTTTGCCATCAGACTTCATAAGCCCCTCTCCATTAATTTCAAACATTGCCCGTTTTAACATTAACTTCCAGAGCCTCTGTATGCCAGTACAATACAGATCAGAAATATTGAGTGCATTACAAGTAGCAGGTTACACTTCAAAACACTTGGTTCACAGTGTTCAAGACCATTAATCATTTTTATTATTCTAAAAGACTGAAAGGGCTTAGAAACTTTGCTTAGGAAGCAGTATAGATTCTGAACAGCTGCGCTGCGATTTCTGCTCACATTAGGTTTTGGACAGACCATTGATTTTCAGTAAATGTTCTTGGCAGCCAGGAAGTGCTGAAACTGGCAAACTTTCTCTCACAAACTCTTTTTTTCTTCTTCTTTTTTTTGCTTCTGAAATGAAAAACATGCTGGTTATTCTGATTTAGATCATCAGTATGGCCCTGATTTACCACTACATCACACCGTCATAAAACTGGAGTATCAAGGGAATTTAGTCACAGACCAGACAAAATCAAATTCACTGCAGGGAGTATATATACTTTGCTTGCAAGGGTTTATTTTGAGTCTGTATTAATAGGTATATGCAAACTTTTGGGTAGCTTTTTTCTTTATGACAATTGTGAGTAAGAAAGAGACTCAGAGTATTTGTGTGTGTGAATTCAAATTTTCACAACAGGCTGAAAAATAGTGCACTTTGAGAAGAATGCAATTGCATGGACAATAAAATGACATTTACTGTCTATTTTTTGTGTTCTTAGTTCTGCAGATGAATTTGCCAGCCACCGTACGGAAAGACGACCAGATACTTTATCTTGGGTTTCCTTCCTGGAAGTTACATTTTATTGCTTGTAAACTGGAAAATACAGCCTGCACTGTTCCCAAACCTGTGGTATGGTTTAAGGAGAGATTCATATAGAGCTAGGTTTAACTTTTAAGAGAAAATAGGACCATAGTTTAGAATTGAACCGAAATTGTTGGACTTAAATGCATAGAAAAATCTCCGTTATACAGAAAATCCCGAAGAATCCATACCTGAAAATGGCATGTAATTAAAGAGTTCAAGAGAGGAAGGGGGGTAAATAAACACAATTTACTTTCCCCAGGCAGAGCAATACTACCCTTCTTTTATCTTTTTCTTTCTTTCCGTGATCCTTACAAGCCACAGTGGTCTTTGTACAAAGAGAGAAAGTTCAGAAATTGGAAACCCTCCTGCCCTGCCAGCAGCGGTGGAAAACAAAAATGTTCAGCTGCCAAAACCTGAAATGATGCTCTGAATGGGTGCAATATATAGCAGCAACATTTTGATATTTTCATTTGGCTCATTTAAAATGGAAATAGAATTACAGAATATTTGGAAACATTTCTGGAAAACAGAAAAGTACAGTCTTTGTAATTGGATTTTTCTTGAAAAAGGTTCTTATGAAGAGTACTTATACAAATGGAAGTACTATAGGTTACTGAATGTGGAGTACTACAGTCAGAGAAATAGAAACATTTTCTGTATTTGACATTCGCAGTTTTATGTAAATCTTCATGTGGCAAGGCATGGGGAAAAGGAAATTCAAATGGAGCATTTGATGTGATTTGTCAAATATTCAGTATCAGAAAGACCCTGATTTCCTCGCTCAGAAAAAATCAATCTACAGTTTGTGGGGTTTCGGTTCTGAAGGAAGGCAATTACACAAAAATCTGTTCTTTTTCTTTCATTCTTTCTTTCTTGCTTGCTTAATCTTATGATAGAATAAGTTTCTAGTTTTCATTGCTTTCATAGGCTCAAAGCTTCTCATGCTGAATGAAATAAATGAGATCTCTCAAACCTTGTAACTTTTAAAATCTCGTGATTGTTAAATTAATGTAATAATTTTGAATGTGGAGGCACACAGTGATGATTTAGTGCACACGTGGTTGGCACAGCTGCAGAAGGGTATCAGACAGCGAGCCCACTCTATCTTAGTTAAATGAGTCCTACACATTTTTCATCTTTCATTGGTATTTTTATTTCAGTAGCATTGGAGATTCCCTTTTTCCTGCACTTTTGCATTAGAAAATATTGCCTGTCCTGAAGAACTGAGGTTTTAACAGCAGACAGACGGAAGTGGGGACCTCTCCTGCTCTCCTGTCCTCTCTGCTCAGCAGCAGGCTCCCAGGAGAAAGCTGGGATACAGAGTCCTGCTGATTTCAAACTGATGGGTTTTTTTGGGTGTGTGTTTTTCTTTTAAGACAGTCACGCTTTGGGATTGCAAAGAACAACAATTTGTTGCACAGTGCCACTCAGAAAGTGAACTTGTGTCTTGACAATTTTCCACTAATGCATGTCCAACTTCCCAAACTGCTTTCTTTTGTTGCTTTTGGGATGAACTTGACTTCCATTGCAGAGCGCCCTCTCCTTTGTTTGCAAAGGCTTTTCCTGCCAAGCAAAGTAACTGTTTCTCAAGCACAGTCCTCTGAAAGCACTGAAGCATGTTGAATACAGAAGAGTAATTTGTTCCCTCCGGCTGTATATGTCTTGTATTAAAAATTACAAGATGTGAATCTACGGCTGTGCTGAGAGCTCACACTGGATTTGTTGTATGGTGAGAAGAAAACAGGTTATGGCTAATCTTGTTCATTCCTTGCAGATAAGAGAGGTGCTGCCCTTTCTGCTTTTTTGTTTTCTTGGGTTGGGATCAAATCCACATCTGTCCATCAATGTGAACAATTGTGTCTGAGTCAAGAGTGCTTTGATTAAAAATGATACAGCTAAAACACCCTCTTTGCTGAGAAGAAGTGAATAAGGAAATGCCCCTTGTGTGAGCTTCTGGGGAGAGACTGTCTGCTCAGCTCGCAGGCCAGTCAAAATATGCTTTCCGGCAGGGAAATTAATAAATAGAAAAGATCCAATAGATGGAGATTGAAGGGCAAGAGACTAATGTTGTTCTAAAATTCTTTTGGGTTGGAATTTAAATCCAATTTTAATGAGGTCATAGACGAAAATTAATTTGTTTTCTGTCTTCCAGACAATATCTTCTTTGTGGAACAAGCAGATTGGACAGGGTTTTGTTTAATAATGATTTCTGGTATATGGTTAAAAATGTGTAAAAGCTCTGGCCCCTTTCATTTCCTGAAGGCAATCATGTGATAACCTTAAGTGGACCACATAAATGTATTAATCTCATATCCCTAAGTGTTATGGAGAATTGAGAAACCTCCATCCTTTGGCTTTCCTTTGCATGGGATGTCAAGAATGATATAAAAGGATTGGTTTTGTAGTGAAAATACAAAACTGCTGAGTAACAGCAACATGAGTATGCAGGGACCTATTATAGAGTAGTCTCCAGTGCAAGTGGTGGAAACTCCATCATTCAGAACATCAAAGTCTTATGACTGTTGAGAGTCTCACAGTACTGGGTGTTTTTCTTAAATCTCCAGCTTCTGGAATTGATGAATTTGTCAGTGTTTCCATGTATCTTACATAAGCCAGCGCACAGATGAGCTACTGGCTTTCCTACTTGTGAGAGAAGCTTAGAAATGAGACTCTGAAAGATACAAAGAAGTAACAGTTCTTGATTCTGCAGATATGGCAGATCTTTATATATTGAACCAGCAAGTTTGTGCCTACCTTAACACAGAAATGTCAGTGGTAAGAGGTGGTGTGGGCATCCCGGACACTGACATCCTTCAAAGGTTCCTCCCTCATCCTTTGCCTGTGGCTCTTTGAAAATGCACAAGAGTTCAATGTGTGTTTTACAGAGCTGTTTGTGAGGCAGTGAGGAGGTACAATGTCAGTGTTTGATAAGTACATATCCTCATCTGGGTCTTGGTTTTGGGTCTGTGATGACCAGGGTATGCACATCACTATATGTTTTTATGAATGCTTTCCATGTTCTGTTTCCCACGTGGAGGGTGAAAGTCCTCCTCATCAAAATAAGTATTTATTTAACAACACCAGACTTGGCAGTGTACCTTCAAATGAGTGGGTGACTATCTGGTGGCAGTCACCTAGGTCAGGAGCAAAGCTAACTGATGAAACAAGAGCCTCTGGAAGCAGGTAGTGCCTGGTGGCTCTTCACTGTGTGTAGGCAGGAAACACTCTTATCACCAGCAAGTGTCACCTGGATTTTGGAAGGAAATGAATTGGTAGCAAGGCAAATACTTTAGAGACCCTTGATGCAAGTGATGGTATAGTAACGATTAAATTACTGTGGTCAGGAAACAGTCTCTCTGTTCATCAGTTCCAGGTAAATCTGTTTGTCCCATTGCTGCAGACCCTATCAGTACTGAGCTTCCAGCAAAGGCAGAAACACAGCATAATGCAGCTTTGCTACTACAAGTGCTTTTCAAGCAGCTGGAGAGATGCCTGGAGCTTGTTTATGTGCACCTTTCTGCAAAATCCATCCAGGATTTAATGCCAGTGACCGCATGGCCAGAGCGCCATTAACTCTGTGGCAAAGCACCATGTTGGCACTGACAGCAAAGGATAGACCCTGCCAGAGCATTTCATGCAAATTAAAATGCGCTCACAAGTAGTTTCTTATAATTCTATCTCCCAAAGGGGCTGAGCTATTCCTGCTGGGATATGCAGCAGTGATTCCCAACTGTGTTTCAAACCTGCTGCTCAGCTTCTTAAGCCACCACATGGAAACTGATGCCTGCACTAAATGGAAAAGCATATTCCTTACATGGAGACTCAGTTTAACGTCTTTGCCAAAGTTTTTTCAACTCCTCTGCTACCCTGAGCCATCACCTGCTAGTGCTTGTGGCGTGCAAATTGGAGAGTTTTCTTTATGAGTTGCACATAAAATCCACACCTCTGGTCATGCATGAGAAACTGCTGAAAGAGCCCGATAGAGCCCTGAATGCGTTCCGTGTTTTATGGACAAAACCTTAAGGTTGTTTGCTTTTCAGAACTGCACCATGTGTCATGCCTGACCCTGCTGGCACTCACAGATACTAAATGACACACTCTTGGCGGGGGACCCAGCTGGCTAATTTTGCATGCAGTTTACCTACTCACTGGCTTTAAACGGAGCCCAATTAAATGATCCAAGGGGTCAGAAGAAAAATGAAGGCATTACTAGGGGAGTGAAACCTTTTCTACCTCCTGAGGCAAAACCAACTATTTTCACAGTGTTCAGAGAAAGAAACCAACAAAACAGAGCAGATGTTTTCTCTTTGAAAAAGAAGCATACTTTGCACCTTATTGATGTTGATCATCATCACCTTTGACATTCATTTTTGTTATTATAAAATTAGGGATCCTCATGCTAGTTGAATATTATTTGAATGATCACATTCAGTAATGGGCAGCTTCCATGAGAGAATTTTTACAGAAATTCTAGTTTAGGTGAGCAAAGATGAAAGGATGTGTCTCTTCTCTGCCTTGGTTGTTGATAGTGTCTGTAGTTGGGCTGGGACAACCCCAGCATCATTTATGGAAAAGAATGGGCTTCACAAATTAGGCTGTCTCCTAGCTGCAGAGACATTTCCAAATCAAAGTGATCTGTCTAACAGAAGAGCAAAACTCCTAAGAACACTTATTACAACTTTCATCAACTATGGGGGACCTCCGAGAAGACCCACCAAGGGGCTTTGCATGTGCTGCTGAGAGCAGCACCAGTGCCCCAGCGTTGTGCCCCACAGTCTGCAAATGCCCAGGCACCAGCTGTGGTCCCAGCTCTGCAGACCAGTGGTCATCAGGCAGGGCAGGGGCAGTGTGGAGATGTTTCCAACCTTAAAACATTCGCCTTCTAAGTTTTGCTCCACAGCAGCAATGAGTTTTCTCTGGAGCCAGCCCTTTTGGGGAATATACTTCTTACAAAATAGGACACAGACTTGAGTTTCCTTGATTAAATCTTGTGGCATGCACACTTTGAGAGTTGCCCAGCAAATGCCTTCAAGTACAAATCCAAGATAGCTCACACGGCTGCTGTCTGGGCAAACTGTTTTTCCTTCTGATGCCTATAAAATAGCTGGAAAAACTTCTTGGGGGAGAAAACTTTCTGGAAACTCTAAAGTGAGCTGAATTCCCAAAGTCATTACACTTGGTTAGTGTCTTTCACAACACTGCTAAGCTCCAGGTAATGGTATGCATAACCCCAAAAAGCAGAAACAGAAAGACAGGAAATTATGGCTGAACTGGTGTTTTTCTTAGGGCGTTTTTGCTCACTGTTGGAGCAGCCAGTGCCAGGTATTGTGAAACACAGCAAGAAGCCCCTTTTCAGCTAAGTTTCTGTTTAAATTTCAGGCAGATTACAGTTAGATATGAAAATCTCCAGAAGAGGTATGCTGTAAAGGCAGGAAGCTGCTTCCAGAAGTGTCACTTGCCTCCCTGGGATCTCGGGTACACCCAGGTCATAATCCCTGCAAATCTGACAATACTGCTAAACCCAGAGCCAGCATCACAGGGAGGTTCCTTCACTGGGGTAAGAAAAGGTCAGTTGATGCTTAAAACAATCATGATGTTCTCTTTGAGCTTTCCAGGATTTAGATCGTCCTACAATTTATAGGTTTAGGTTTTCAGGGTTTAGATTATAACTGATTTTCAATATACTTCATATATCTAAAACTAAAACATATCATGTGTTGCTTTAAAGGGAATTTCACAGACTGCAACACTTGGGCTCTGTGTATTCCAGTGGGTCCTTCTCTGGTTATCTCTGTCTTATGGGCCCCTCTTAAAAAATGCTCAATGTGTGTGGCAGTGCACAAAATGAGTCTAACTGCCAAGCCTTGTTACCATGAGTGTGCAACCGTCCTCTTTCAGGACAGCCAGAAGATCTGATATGCCCCTTGTTCATGCTGAGACCTGATGCACACAGTGCCTGAAATCAGGCTAAGTCACCCACCATCAATTTTCCTGAGGGATATAAAGCACAGTAGAGCAATATTTCTTGAAAGCCATGTTAAAAGCTTGATGAGTTACTGGTCTTCCACTCTTCCCCAGTCTGGTTTCTCCCCACAGCCTCTCCCCACCTGAAATTTTGCAGTCTGTGTGATTGGCCAGCCAAATCCCTGATTTCTACAGGTTATTCAGGGCAGGGAACAGCTATTGCTTTAGATAACAAGAAGGGAAGGAGGAGCAGCAGGAGCAGCCTTTAGACCTTCACAAGGGGTAAAAGAATCAAATGCAGTTGTTGGGCAGCCACAGGAAAGGATTAGAAGCACAGACAGCAAATTGCTCCCAAATATATACTGGCAAACATGAGCTTGCAGCCTTAAACACTTCTCAATTAAAAGAGGTTTATTTCAAATTTTGACAGAGGAATGGGGGAGTCTTTTTGTACCATTTGGCTGCAATTGTTTTTTCTAGTCTTGATGTAGCAGCCAAATCTTTTTATTACAAAACAGATGAGTCATGCGTGGCCTAAGGAGCTGTGCAGACAAATACCTGACATACAGTTTAGGGAGAGCCATAAGGAACAGATCAAGCCTTGCTCACGCGTGTTGTTCATTTACACCTTGCATCACACACAGCCCGGTGCCTTCATCTCAGCTTTGTACTAAATCTAGACAATGAGCCTGATTCACCACTGCATTCCTTTATTTTTACCTCAGGATAATTCCATTTAAATCAGAGTACGGACTGGACTAACCCACTGGTTTTTGTGCCAAAGAAATCAATGCTACAAGCCTTTGAGCTTCCTGACCTGCTGTTTTGCTTTAGCCTTCACTTTGGGGGTTTTTATCCTACTTGGGGATCTTGATGGGTTCATATTTGTTGGAGGCTCCTCTGTTGTCTCAAGAGAGCCAGTTAGGTGCTAGAATTAAATACTGAATGACAGATTTTTCAGAGCATGGGAAGAGCAAAACAAAACAGCTGTCTCTCTAAACCTGAAGGAGCAGGAACTAGACTGCTCTTTAAAAATAAACTTGGCACTGGAGATGGTGACTGAGATAAAGTTATAGCCAGAAATGGTGAATACTTAGGATGCTCAAAAATATTCTTATGTTCGTGGTTTGCAAATGTGGGAACAATATATTCAAGCTTTATTTTCTTTAGCGTGTTCTTTGGCTTACAGTGAAGTTCAACATTCAAAATGACCATGTAATAATGGAACCGTTTCAGTCTATCTGCTGTTTTTCTGTATTCAGTCAGATCCGCTGCCTCCATTGCCAAAAATAAGTTTTTCCTGATTTTTACTTCTATTTGCCTGAAAGAACCAAAACAATGGAGAATCAGCAATCTGAGTATTCAGTTATGCAAATCCAAGTTCACTGAATTCACCCATTTAAACTCATTAAGGCAGTGAGGTACCATGACTGTTGCTGAGATTCTAATTAGATCTACAGAATAATGTGTGATGAAGGTATAGGGCTGAAAGAACTCACACACACAAAACAGGCTTTGGTCTTGGTAATGTAACTCTTATTAAACAATATTTACTTGTAATATACATATATTTTTAACATGGAAATCAAAGTGAGAAAGAGTAAATGCTCCATGACGGACTTCTTGCAAACATGCTCTTCAGAGCCAAACTGCACTTTTGCTTCTGCTGCAGCACTGATGGGTGCTCATTTATGCATCTCAAAGTAAGTGAAAATTAGGTAATAATTTCATCTTCCCCATCAAAGTGCTTCAGGCCCTGCCCGGGCTGAGCTGCTCCTTATGTGAAAGCACCCTACAGCCCCCGCAGTGTGTTTCTACTCAACTCTGCCGCGGGATGGCAGGAGAACGGACATTGCACCAGGGAGATGCTTTTTCTGTCAGAGCTGGGAGTGAATTACAAGAACATTATTTGCCCGTGCGGCTGTGTACACATCAGCAAATGATAACTTCAGTGTCATTAAGTACCTGCTGAGCTGCTCTTGTGAAAGGGGCTGCACAGGGGTCAGTGGCCACCTTTATGTGTGCATAGCAGGAAGAATGAGTGAGAATGAAATTTCTGCCACTGTGAGTTCATTTTTGCTGACTATGGAGCAAAAGTCAGGACCATTTCAACAGCTTATGGAGTCTGTTTGGAGGACCACGTCCCAAACCACAGTTTGACAGTCTTTGTACAGACACAGTTTTGACTGTGCATTGGGGATGTTAAGTCCATATTTGGGGAGATCTGGGAAGACTCAGTTTACAGCTCTGATATTTAATTTCCCAGGACCTTTCAAAACTGTTTCCCACTTTTTATGTGTGAGAGAGTGTCTACTCAGCTGCAGAGTACAAGGCCCAAACTCAGAGGTTAAGCTTAGCTTAAACTGTCATAATCAACTCATCTGTGCGTCTAAACCATCCGTTCCTGTCTTTGCTCTGTTTTCAGGACAACATAAGAATGGGTCACAGGTACAGAAATCTTTCAGCAGGGAGGTACTTTGTTTGGAGGCTATGACGGAATGTGAAACCAGATTAGTTTCATGTAGTATGAAGTTTTCCTACTGCCATTTTATATGAGTGGGTTTATCAGGGAAGCTGTGAAAAGCTGGAAAGGTGCTTGACAGGAACTTTAAGCAGTGCTGACTTTCAAGGTATTTCTCAATGCCATAGCTGCTGCAAGAAATGGATGCCTGTTTGTATTTTACATGTGCCTCTACTTTCTCAAGTGCAAGACCCTGTTATAATGTAGCTCTGAGAAAAGTGTCAGGGATACTATATAGTGTCTAGTAATACCTACATGCACTTCCATTGAAATCATTAAGTTAGATGCAAAACATGTTTATATTACATGCACAAAATACATTGAACTTTTTAATTCAAACAATCAAAAACTAGGGTTGTCAAGAATTGATGGTAACTTTAATGCATCCCCTTTTTCTTTCCCATGCTTGGTTCAGTTACATCATAATTGCGTCATCCTGTACATCTTCATCCCCTGGATGCTCACTGGCTATTCAGGATTTTTATATCCCTTTTAATATGTGGTCCCAGATGCTTTGTACTCCACATTATTCAAATGCTGCCGGAATATGAAAGTTAATTTGCTTGTGTACATTTCCGTGGTGGTATCACCATCATATCTGAATGCTTCCCAAAATCAATTACTTCATCCTTTCATCAATGCTGCAATAGTCAATCATACTACTAGCCCCTTTTTACAACTAAGTAGAGAAGATAGCTGCTTAGCTTCCATGAGACTTCAGTGAGTATTTGCAGACTAGCATTTCTAACTGTAGAGTCAGACACAGTGAAAGGTATAGTCACACTAGGGACTGCAAAAGACCAGACACCGTGCTACTCCCACAGCAGCGAATGTCAAGCCTTTATTAAAAGGAAGGGAGGAAGCAAGAACTTGTCAGTGAAATGTGTGAGAGATTGTTGTTTTTACAGCATTTCTAAGCTTCAGAGACATCACCCAGGTGGGTCAGGATGTCAGGATCTAAAGCAACACTTTGAGCTGCCTAATGTGATGAAAACCTTACACAGACCCTCTGCTTCTCCTCCTCTTTTACCTCTTTGTAGAGTAGGCTTGTCAGCAGAACAGCCTTAATTAGCTCTTGAACATGTCCTGAAACAGCAGGTGGAATTTATTCCCATCGTTCTTTTGTGTATTCCTTTTCCTTAAGCACAAAAGGAAAGGTAGTGCTGTCTCAGAGGACCCCCCAGCTGGAATTACTTGTTGATGATGTCCTAACTCTTTCTGTTGCTGATGAAAACATGCAGGTCAGTGCTGACAAATACAGCTCATGCTCTACTTTCTGCAGTCCTAGGGAGGAGCTGCTCTGACTTTCAGGTGACATCTCTCTGTGCTGCTCTGACTGGGGTGAGTATACTGCTGCTTGGGTGGCAGGCAGTTACATAGCACATTTATGAAATCTGGGGACTGCCTCATTTGAAGCAATGTCATTCATATCATGTCCAAGCTATTTGTAAATGGGAACTGGTGGTTATACTTTCTGCAAAGAAATACCTTTTCTGAAGCTACATGTAATAACTAGGCTTAGAAATGCCTGGAGGCTATTTGAGAATTTCAGTATATGTGTGACTGTTATATGTACATGAGTGTCAGAGACTTCTGACTTTTCAATTAATGTTAATGCTATACTTTAGCAGGCAAATTGCACGTAGATTAGCTACAATAAGTTGCGAATGTTAAAATGGTAAGGTGCCCATTAGATTGTGTTCTCAGTCTCTAAAAGTTTCATGTAACGCTTTCTTCTCTGTGATGGCTCACTACCATTCATGGGAGCATTAGTACACTAATCAAGTATTAGTATTTGTCAAAAAGATACTCAGTCCTACTCTGAACGTGTTGAGATGACAAGGGAGCCAAGGTGCTGGTGTCTATATACATATATGCTTTACTTGCAAAAGCATCATTAATCATAGATCTTACACAGAAATGAGGTTGGAATTATAAGACAATAACTTTAAAACAGGTGAAGTTTAGAAGACCTGATCAAAATGGACTGAGAGCTGTCAAACTGAGCTACATCCATCCCTTATACAATGGAGCTTCTGCTTTCTGGCAACTTAGTTCACTGGGTTTTTTTCTAAAGATTGTTTTATCTATCCATTTCCTCCCCTTTTCCCTTTGTGACCTGGCATGAATGATACAGATTTTAAGAGAGATTTGAGACTTGCTGAGATTGTAATGCTGGAAATGGAGGCAGTATTTTATCAGATTCCTCTACAAGCCCCAGACTTACACTCTGTATGGATGTTTCTCAGGCACCTACAACTTGGCTGATAGAAAATGGACTGTATTAGTTTTAACCAAACTATTGCGGATATAATAATGCCTGCAGTAAATTAAATGAGAAGAAAGGACACCTGTGTTATCCCCTTTCTCACTACAGGGCAGAATTTGGAGGTGAGCACAGGCATGGGGAAACATTTATGTACTGAAACAATGACACAGTTGACCCCTGACATCATTTAAAGCTACTTGATGCCAAGGACTTCCTCACTTTTTACGGATATTGAAACAAATAAGTCATGGAAATGATGACTGACCCCAGCCATATGGGAGCAGAGAGATTAGCTGCTAATATGGAAAGTTACCTGGCCAGCGCTGAGATCAGTCACGAGGGAAGGGGAGATCAGAGGGAGGGCTGCTGAAATCATGAGGTAATGTGGCTGCTGGTGAAGAAGAACTGAAGCTCAGGATGACTGGGAGAGAAGAGGAAAAGGTTTTTTCTCTGCTGAAGCCAAAGTGTATGTTGTAATGTGGCTGACTGTCAGAGCTGCCTTTTCTAGGATGTGCTTGATATTATGAGAGTAACAAGCGTGAGGAAGTTATTGTGAAGTGCATGGGAAGGAAGGCAGTAATCGAGGACCAGCACAAGGCCGGAAAGCCTCTGCTCAGTCCTTAGCAAAATATAAGCAAGAACATGGAGTTGGGGAACAGGAAAATGTCTGCAGGAGCTGGCTTGCAGGTGAGCTGGGAGAAATACAGAGCAGCTGATACAGAAACACCTCTGCTTATGGGATTCTCAGATGCTCTTTGGGAGAGACCAAGTTAGAGAACAGCATCCTGCCAATTACAAACGGAGAATATATAAATTGAAAATTAAATTATCCTGGTATCAACGTCAGGGTGGTGAGGTGCTGACACAGGCTGCCCAAAGAAATGGTAAATGCTCAAACCCTGGCAGCGCTCAAGGCCAGGCTGGACAGAACCTTTCATGACATGTATGGTGTGAGGCATCCCTGGTTAGGCAGAGGGTTGGAACTATATGATCTTAAGGTCCTTTCCAACCCAAACCGTTCTATGATCCTAACTTGATTGCATGGGTTAATGAGATTATACCAGTCTTTAAATACACATCCCATTGAAACCCACAGGAAAACTTCACAGTGTGCTCTTACAGCCCACAGAGAGATAATGCAGTCTCATTAAAGATTATTTTGGTCTGGAATTTTACTTTCCCTGAGCATAAGTTTTAAACCCCCATTAAAACCACTTAAGCCGATTACAAAGCCAAGGTATGTAGATCTTAATAAACAAAAAAAGAGGACAGGTTTTAAGCCCAATTATGGATGTTTTATTGTAAAAAGACTCAAGGGAGTCCATATCTGGCATACTTAATGATCATTTGCTAATTTAAAGTCTAATATGAACTGTCCTGGAAAAGACTGAAATCAAGTTGTTAGGAGGATCAAAGTTTTAGAGGTCTATAGAACTGTAAAGGCAATTAAACATGAGAGAAAGGGAAAAAAATGTAGGGCTGAAGTGAAACTTTTAGCATTCACACTTGGGATAATCGTGACGTAATCCTGCTGAACCTGCTCTGAGAAGAATATTCAACTTGAGAAGATGTTTCTTGCTGAAAGGGAAATGTGCACATATTGGTAAAGGTTTGTGGTGCACAGACTCAATCCAGAAGATGAGGAATTAGCATGGAGCCATTCACATGAAAGATAAGAAATTATATTGTGTGCGATAATATACTACGAGAGGTCATTCCTGCGCTTGTTATGAATTATTTTAAGACACAAAGAGACTGTGTCTACAATTCTGCCCATCTGTCTACTCACAGTGGAACTGCTGGTGAAATCAGATATCAGGGTTTTTTATAGTCATGTTAAATGGAGGTTGAATTTGCTGTCTAAAATATCATGAAAATGATTATTTTGTTAGAATGAATCTTTGCCTTAGGATTGCTTGAAAGACACTGTGCAACAAACTATTTAGGTCCCATGAATTAGATCCATAGGGGAAAATGGTAAAGGACAGAAGTGGAACTAAGACATTAAAGTTTTGCCGCTCATTTTTGTATTTGCTTGCTATTCAGTCTTCATAATTCATGGGGTTTTGGGTGATCTTCTTTCTGAACACTGCCTTACACAAATGGTATACAATGTATGCATTATGTTAGCATAAACCTTTGGTAATTATTGAAATCTGTCACTCTTGGAGCTGCCTTCTGCTTCCATTCTTGTCTCTCACTTTGGTGGCTGAAATTTCTTTCAGTGTCATAAAATTTAGGGTTGTAAAATTCATATTGTAACTTTAACAGCCACATCTGTTTTAAACATTTTTTGTTTTAAGAACTCAATGTGAATTTAATGACAAGGCAATAAAAGTAAAAGTTGAAGGAAATTATCACAGATTTGTAAAGCCATAAGATATGTTTCTGTACTTCTGTGGGCCATCAAATTACAAAGAAACAACCCAATTACTTTTATTGTAGCAATTCTGCTCTTAAAGAATTTCATAGTTTAATCTATTAGTAAGAATTAACATTTCACTTACATCAGTATTAATAATTACAATTATACCCAGGTGTAGGATATTGTCATTAGCATATAGGCACTCACTTCATGTTCAGGAAACCTTGTGTTGCCATTGTGTTTGACAAAAATGAATGATAGATTATCAACTTGGTTTTTGTGCTACCAAATCAATCTACGGAATCAAGAATGCAACAAAAATCACTTTTGCCTTCAGTATCTTGCTACAGAGCCACCCTTTTGGATGGTGTAAGTCAAGATGAGGTTGTTTATCACTACTTGGACCCCATCTATATAGCATCACAATAGTTCTGAGGGTGGAAGGGGTCCCTGGAGGTCATATCTAGTGCTGTCCTCTGCTCAGAACAGTCAGCCAGAACAGGTTGCTCAAGAGCATGTCCTGTTAGGTTTTGAGTACCTCCATCATGTCTCTGGGCAAGCTGGTCAGTGTCTGACCCCTCTTGCCATAGGAAAGGTTTTTCATATGTTTAAATGGAATTTTTTGTTTGACTTTGTGCCCACTGCCTCTTGTTCTGCCACTGGATACTACTGAGCCATTTTCTTATCTGCCTCTCATCAGATATTTGTACATATTAATAAGGTCCCCCAGGAGGCTTCTCCAGGCTGAAAAATCCTGGCTTTAAGCGCCTCTTCATATGTCAGATGCTTCAGGCTCTTCGCTGGATTCACTCCAGTATGTCCATGTCTCTTGTACTGGGGAGCCCAGAAACCTGTAATAACAGAAATGATAAACTTGATCTGATGTTTAGTATCTCTGACACTAGGTCACCTTGTCCTTCTCTACTTCTCCTTCTGGACCTTTTTGGTTTGATCTGTCTCTGCTGATAAATGTAGAACAAATGGAAAGCTGTAAAAATCTGTTCTACAAATCCCTTAATGTTGCATGTAATATTTATCAAATTAGAGTGACATAAACATTTATGTAAATCAATTAGAAATGAGCAGCAAGGATTCAGGATTGCTTGCAGTATCACTTTCATACCTAAAACTCTTCTAGGCAGACTTGGTTAACCCAGTCAATATGTTTCAAGCTGTCTCAGTGTCATCTTTTATATATGTTTGCAAAACTCATTATGGTAGAGGGAAAGAAGGGGTTTTAAAGAAGAAATTAAATGAATAGAAGCATCTCAGCAACCTATCCTGCCAAATGAAATTGCTACCATGGCCTGACTCTTGGCACCTGGCTGTGGCTCAGTTGTTATGCGTGTCAGTCTGCAGAACTGTCAGTCTTCTACAGTATTAAATAAAGCCATTATAAAGAACTCGTTCTCTGATAAGGTTTTACAAGGAAACACAGGCTCTATCTCATTTCAGATACAGGAAGTTACTAAGTATTTACAAGCGAGTTGCTTCTCCTGTGGTTCAGAGCTCGCCACCATTGCAATAGTTAAAAGTTTTTTGAAAACAGGTCCAGTCAGGATACATTTAAAATTGCTTTGCACAGTAGATCAAAGATAAGGAAAATAGCAGCACTGCAGGTTTAAAACGTAATTTGATTCTTAGGGGGGCAACAGTGCGCTCAGAGGAGTTTTTTGTCATAGCATAAGTGATATAGTAAGTTACCATAATACAGGTTTAACATGGTCAGAGCTGTGGTGGTTTTTTTCTCTATCATTTTGAGATTATCATCTTCAATTCATAGGTATGCCATGGAGCAAATGTATAACGAATGTATATTTCACCAGTTCTTTTGAATTTCCCAACATAAGTTATGAATACACAGGATATGGATTTCCATTTGCAAATTGACAGATGTTTGTGCAATTTGTCTGTTTTGTCTGCAGAATTCCACAGATTAAGTTAGAAGCATCTGCTGCTAATTTGATCCTAGTAGCCCCTCTTGGATATAGAGAGGTGCTAGTAACTTGCCAAAATTTCTGGAGCCGAACACTGTCCTCTCTGACAGACTCTGGAATCTTGAGCTGATAAAAAAGCTTTCAATTTTTATTTTCCTTATATTATAGACTTCTGCATTGTAATTTTTCTTATCTGTATAAGCTCACTGATGGCACACAAAACAGGTAATTGCATTTATTGCATGCAGTTTGGTGGCTGTGTACAACGATCCCTATTTTGCTTGTGTGATAATAATTAAGCACATCTCACACAGGAAATTCACATACTCATCATTTTTTCTGGTATTGTTTTAAGGTCTGGATTGGTAGACACTAAAAGAGCAGAACTTATAATAGAAAACATTATTGCAATCCAACAGCTGCCTGAGTCTTGATTTTCTATGAAATCACAGGTCAAAATCTGCAGAATGGTGGATCAGCTGAATTGCTGGAGAAAAATATAGGACAATCAACTAAACTCGTGCAAGATACTGGCTCTACTCCATTTCTCAAGAAAAGCGTCCTGAGATCACAGCGGAGACAGTAATTTCGTTACATGACTTGTAGATAGATAATTTTGTCGTTTGTAATGCAGAAATGTCGTTTTTAATAAAAGTGAAAGCACATTAAGTACTTTTGCCTGATTAAGAAGTTATTCTTCAGTGTTCACTATGAACAAAACAAAGGATGTACAGAAAACTGTCCCTTTGATTATTTTTAGTGCTATTTTCTGTCTTCAGAAAGCCTGGGGTGATACCTGCTGCATTTTAGGATTGAGAAAGTGAAAATGTGAATGCTGCTCTTTGATTTTAATGAAGTCTGAGGCATTCAAAATCATTGGTTTTGATTTATTTGGTTGTAAAAGAAATGCCCCAAAGGCCACTCTCTCCTTCACTGGCGCTTGTATTTACCTCCTGACTTCAATAGGTTTTATTACTGTTTGAAACTGAGATTGAATATTTTAAATATAAAACAAACAAACAAAAAAATCAGTTGGAAAATTGCAGAAAGAAGAGAAAAACTTTGCGATTTCTTCCATTTTTACCAGTGGCAGTAGGTTTCATGCAGTATTAATGAGAAGAATTTGGATCTAAAAATGTAATTTGGTTTCATGTTTCTCTTTTCTGTCACTTCCACTGAAGAAACAGACTTACAATATGTCTTTGCTTGCTTCATGCTCTTGCTAATTGCCCAGATGGGACTCTGGGAGACCATTAAGTGTCTATTGATTGTAATCAGCTTGCCTATGACAGATGAAGTTGGCTCTGGTAGGTTTTTTCTTTTTTGCTTTTTTTTCGCCCAGTCTGGTGCTGTAAACTGAGGTCTTTATCCTATTGCTGACCGTGACTTTCCTGCACTGACTCATGCCTTTTTCCATCTTTCCAGGTTACTTTTTATTACCCAGAGAGCCCAGCCTCTTGGGCAGCAAGCAGTGTCCTGTGTGGTGTGTCTAGCCCTGTGAGGATTTAACTCCCAAGCACCCATGCTGTATGCTTGCCTGTGTTTGATGTCGCTGGCTGTCAGCTATGGAGAAATTGGATGGGTTGAAAATACTGGCTTGTAGGAGTGATGACTGCCTGGTGCTGTGTACCCCCACGCCATCGTTACAGGATCCAGGGTTTGTTCCAGTGGTCACTTTTTTCTTAGGTAAAATATGACATTTAATGTTTTATTCATGATTATAAAAACATCCATTTTGTGGATGAAGCTGTATCAGTCCAGTTTGGTTGTTAGCTAACACGAATTTGAAACCACTCAGCAAGTCATCCACGTTTAGCTTGAAAAGTATGTTGCTTTGTCACTCCCCCCAGGAAGGGGAAAAGTTCTGCTCAGCCTCCTTCTAGTTGGAAACCTTAATCTCTGGACAATGTTTAGTACGTTGTCCAACAGCTAAAGAAATTGCTGTGTTCAAAATAAAAACTTTCTACAAATAAAAAGGAGGAAGGAGCTGGGGAAATGTATGGTTTCAAGATCATAGAAAGTGGTAGGGCTGAGTGGAAAAGAAAAATGAGAAACACTGTGTAGGACGAACAGATGCAGGGGGAAAATTGAGAAAATTATCCCTTAGAAATCAAACAAAGGCAGTAACAAAGCTGTCAGAAATAGAAAAGGAAGTCTAGAGTTATCAAATGAGTAAAAACAGGTGTGATAATGGAAGTGAGGAAAAAGGTAGTGTTTCCCAGTAGCCCTTGTGCCTCCTTTGGGCAGGCTGTACAGGCTTCCTGCAGCTGCCACTGGCTGGGACAGGGCTTTGTTCTAGTGAAGGGAAGGACTGGAGCGCAGTAGCACATGTGGAAACAAGGCTTCTTGGTCTGCAATGTGATCATTGTGGCATCTGCAGGAAATGCTGCTCTATAGTGACAGGTCAGTGAAATCGCCGTAACTGGCAAATGTGTCATGCGGATCACTCGGGCTCTAACCACTGTCTGGGTTACGTTTTGTTACTTGCCCTTGTTCACAACTGTTCCTTTTCGGTTTGGCCTGTTCAAATCCAAGTTTGATGATTCTGAACACGCCTCATGTAAACCTCATCCTTTTCTGGCTATTTCCTCAGGAGAGACAACTGCTTTCCCTGCAGCCCCCTTGTTTTCAATGCAGTTGAGAAATTGTTCTGACACACTGAGCTACAAGATCAGGTTTCATCCCAATTTGGGGGCCTGCATGGGCTCTCGTGAGATGTCTCATTGATCCAAAGCACTTACAGTGACCTACTGGACTCTGTGTAATATAAGGTCTGTCTGTGTTGAGGAAACGTTCCACCTGTGTGTGTGTTGTCCTGGAAATGGCTCCTCCATGCCAAGGTCAAGGCTGGCCTCTCAGCCCGCAAAACTGTTGCTTGTAGGGTGCTGTCTCTGGTGTTGTACAGGAATGGGCACAAATAGCTATGTGTGGGTCACTGCTGGAGGGCATGAAGCACATGTTCATCTCTAGCAGCTGAAGGGCAGGGAGACCTGGAGGCAGCATTTTTACAGCTGAATGATACAGATTTTGCTCTTAACTCAAGGACCATTCTTCTCTTCACAGTTGAATGAACTTAAACCTGAGTTTGTCCTGAGATGCTTAGTAACAAGAGTCCAGGATCTTCTTCAAGTGTTGGCCTGAAAATAGGCTATACAAAAATAATGGCAAGCGTTCAGCAGGAGTCTGGCGTGGCTGGATGAGCCCCGCTTTACTCATCAGTCAAGCCTGAGCCACGGGCCTGTGGACTCCTGAGAGAGGACGCATTTCCCAGTGCCAGACACAGAGAGTTCCCTTAGGCTGCTCAGG
Organism: Psilopsiagon aurifrons; assembly: GCA_025447955.1. Lineage (NCBI taxonomy): Eukaryota > Metazoa > Chordata > Aves > Psittaciformes > Psittacidae > Psilopsiagon > Psilopsiagon aurifrons. The sequence goes on along the minus strand of JAOEHY010022987.1, from coordinate 48,382 downwards.
GACCCAGTGCAGGGTGTGGGCTCTGCCTCCTGCAGTGAGCTGGATGCACTAACCCCTCTCCTAAATGCATCTGCTGGGACACCCAGGCTTACCTGCAAGCAGCAGCTCTGCACACTCCTCCTCTGCAATCCCCGGAGGGAAGCAGCACATCCACCATCCATGCAGTGGAGGTGTGTGTCCCTGTGCAAACACACTGCACAACCTGGCAGCGCTTGCATACTGCCTTGATCGTTGTGTGGGCTGCCAGCTGCGGAGCCGCGTGGCGGGGAGCACGCAGACCTCTGGCTTTAGCAGCCATTCAAGAGCTGACACAACTGATTTATGAGAAATTGCTTCTAGCAGGTGCTAACCTGTCCCAACCATGGATAACAGGATAGTTGCTATAGGGAATCAAACCAAAGAGCCATGAAACCTGAATGTCATCACAGTTTGCTGGAGAGCACAGCTGTTGCACTGTCATCATGTCTCTCCATTGAAGACACCAATTCCTGCTGAATTCTGGCCAACTAAATGCCAGGAATTAGAGCCACTCAACCACAGGGAAGCAATTGCCACTTCACTGTTACTCAGTTCTGTGTGTGTTTATCTGTTTGTCTGGTGGCCCCGCTGCCACATGCTCTTGACACCTACTGCAAATCTCTGTTCTTGGCTTACCCCCTCACTTCTATTTCTCTGCTAGAGTTAAACCAGCAAGTGAGTATTTTTCCCCTTCAGTCTCACCATATATGTCACTAATAAGACTTTTCAAAACTTTGTCAGTCACCTTCCATAACAGCTTGAGGAATACTGTAGGGACGTCTCTAGTAGCTGGATACAGGATATTGTATTTCTTAGTTTGTCCAGTTGAGTAATTGCTTGGAGTAGCTTTGTGGACTTGCACAACTGTTATTTGGAAGGAAGGGAAAAGCCAGTTGGGGAATCAAAATATTTCTAGGGTGACTTACCGAAGAATCAGGTTAAAATCAACAGGTCAGGGTTTGATATGAGATCATAAATTAGGTGCCTGGAGAGAATTGGTTGCAAGGAACAATGTTCAGCATATTGAAATAATTTGAAAAATCACAACACTGATTCTTGAGGCAATGTTTTTCACTATTAAAATAAAATGTTGCTCCTGCTCTTTGCATTTAATGCATTTTAGCTGTAAGATACTGCTGAAGGAAAGGGTGAGAATCAAGACTATTAAACTCTCTTCTTGACTCTTTTATTCTGGAGAATACATTCCTGAAGGTGATAGTCTTTGATAGTACTATATGGCTGCATCAGGGAGCTCAGTTCTCACCCTGGAAATCATCTGTCTGCATCAGGTAGCAGCAAGGAGCCGAGTCTGGAGACGAGCTCATTCGGGCAGCAGCCTGCACAGTGCGCAGTGAGCTCTGCTCGTCAGTCTGGCATCTTTCACTAACACCAAATTTACTTTAAGGATTAAAAAAAATGAAGCTAGAATGTGGTTGAGAATGAGCATATGTTGGAAGTTCAGCTTAGGTAATACAATAAGCTCTTCAAGAGTGGACTCTCTTTCTTCTCAGTGTAAATAAATACTTCTGATAGCCCCAGACATATTAATTTTCTTGCGATTCTCCCTCTTCTTAATCGGAGGTGGTGTCCTGTGCGTTATTGACGTGGGCTCATTTGTGAGACTCTGCTCTTGTCCATATGTGCAAGTCATTTAATAAGATGAGAAGCAATGTGTAAAAGAACAAGTGTGTTGATGTAAAGTTCTCAAATGGCCAGCCCTGGGATTAATAGTTAATGGCCTATTGACACAGAATATTTATTGATGAGCAACACAGGGTTCCAGTGACATCAATACAGGGCTGTTTTGGAAGGCTGCAAACTTTTTTTTTCTTTAAGAAAAAAAGATGATCATTTAATTAGTAAAATGTGTTTTATTGGTGTCTGTTACAGGTTCTCTTGCTATGGCTGTGGGGAAGTGTTCACTTTGGAAGAAACAACTTTAAGTAAAGAAAGACTCTCTAAAAACCCAGTAGATTTTTGAAAGAGCCCAATGAGGTTGTTACTGGTAACAGCTCTTTTGGAAATGCTTGATAAGATCATTAAAAGGAAAATCAAGTTTTGTGCTTTGGGGTATAAATTGATCGAAAAAAAGATCTTTAACCATGCACAGCTGTCTAGTTAAGTATTCAAAATGCAAATGCATGTACATGTGAGTAAGTGTGATTTTTCCCATCCTTGGAAACATTGGTAAGTGGGAGCGTCAGAGTGGACCAACACCATCCCCACCCCATGTCACCAGGGATGGGAGCAGCCCTGATCTAACTCGGGCAGTGGTCAGATGGAGCAGCATCAAGCTGTGCTAAGGCTGCGCTGGTTATTCAGAGGAGGAGAAGGGTTTGCCTCTCCCCTGTTTTTCTCCTGGTCAGTCTGATTCTGGTCAGTGGGAATATGTGGTGACCCAGAGGATGTGCAATGGGTCTCTGTTTCTCTCTTGGAATAACTAGAAACTGGTTCAAAGTCAGGACTTCAGTGAAAGGAAGCCAACACCATGGCTTCTCTGTTCTTCTTTTCAAACTGACTACTGTGAAGACTGCAATTTTGAAGCTAAAAAAGCAAATTCGCTGCAGTTAAAGAATCCCTTCCCAAAGTTGCAGGAAACCTTAAAATATTGTGATAAATCAGTGGTTCTTCAGTGTGCACCAATTTGGGTATGGACTAGGTATGGCTTTGCTCAAGAAAAGAAAACAAAGGACTCTTTACCTGTACAGGACAATGTCAGTTCAACATCACATCTGCTCCTCTTTGCCAGTGCCACTGATCCCTGCTTCCAGTGTTGGTGTTGGCTCCCCCTCCCTGCATTACTCTATGGGTGATGGTCAGGAATGCAGCAAAGTGTACTTATTTGTCCCATCCTGATCAGTTCAGAATGTGCAAACTCATCTTTAAAGCTCATGTATAATATTACTGGACTGATTCTTACAGGTTGTGTACTGTTGGTTTAAAGAGAACAAACAAGAAAAAGATCTTGGAATAAGACAGACTTGTTCACTGCAATTAGAAGTGTGTGCTGGCACAGTGGCCAGGAATGTCAGTATTGATATGTACCTGCATGGATGTGTAAGCAAACATAACCTTATAGATGCAGCTGTGCAAGTGCTAACAGAAACACACCTTCACATGCACAGATTCTATAAATCTACAAGCATACACACACCCCTATGTGACAATCTGTATAAATCTGTGACAAATGCACATTATTGCTCACAGCAGAAAGGCAGAAACCCATGCTCTGGTTCATGCATGCACACATATGTACACAGATGCCCCATGTAATTTTAGACCAGCTAACACATGCACACATGGAGCTGTTGGTGAGTGCTGGGCAAAGTAGACCTCAATGAACTGACCTCTGAGCCTGGGCAAGTGAATTGAAACCCAGAAGTAGCAAGGCTAGGGCTTTTAATGAAGTGAATGAGAAATGAAAAAAGAGAGATTGAAAGTGCCTGATGCTGTGATACATAATTGATGAGACTCCAAGCAGGGCTTCAGTGTCTAATAAATTATTAAACACTGACTCATTAGGGAAAGATTTCATTATAGGATAATTTAATTAAACAACAGGCAAAAAGAGTAAAGAGCTTGAAGGGACTGAGTCCTGTTTTTTTTTTTTTCTATTGTGACACTGATGATTTAAAGAGAGAAGAGCCAAGAAATAAACCTGGGGATGGAGAAGATGTTTACTGTGCACAAGAAGACTGATTCTCGGTTTCCTCCATGCTTATGTTTTCATTTGCCTGCTGCAAAGTAGACATGAGCTTTTGTTGTTCTGCTTTGAAGACATTTTTCAGACACTTTTCCTTGGTGAAAAAGACTGTTCTCATTGCAGGGCACCTGAGAAGTGGCTCTGGCAATGCTTGAATGCACAAAGAAGTGGTGAAATGAGATTATCGGTTGTGTTTCCTGGAGAGTGCAGGGCTGGTGCTGTGACTGAGGCTGGGCTTCACTTCCAGGGTCACCACGGGCCAGGGCTGGGGTGACCTTGGTCCATCACTCACCATTGCCTGCCAGTCACCTTGCTGCCTAAGGCAGGGCCTGGGTGTGCAGCCACAGCTCCACTGTCTGGCCTGCAAGATGGGAGAGCTCCCCAAAATCACCCAACAAACACTGCGAAGAGCACGGGCAGGGAGAAGAGCCTGAGTGCTTGGCATCTTCCTGTGACTGGAAGGAGACAGGTTTTCATTTGACATTTTCATCATCAGGACAAGAATTTGTACAAGGGTTGACTCCTTTTTTCCTATAGGGTGTGTTTTTCACCCCAATGAGTTATTGCTCCGCTTGGGATGGGTAAGGACATTGGAAGGGGAAGCTGGGAGGAAGGAGATAGGGTGGCAAGATCAGAGAGAGGGCTGTGGGACAGCAGCTTGGTCAGCTGAGCAACCCAGAGGGATTGCCCTCTGCATTCTGTTCTGGTGAAGGTCGGTGAACCTCACGAAGTTCTTTCACCCCTCTTTTTGCTAAAACAATGCTTGAAACAAACATATCTACAGACTTGTTGAGTCATTCGTTTGCTTTGCTCGAGGCTGTGAGTGGGACGATTGCCCAGCTGCTGTCTCTGCACAAGGAGGTTTTCAAGATGGAACAGACAAGGTCAGGTGCATCCAAACTGATAAATAAAACGACACGAACTTGCAAGATGACAAGCATAGCAGAAGCAGAAAATCCTCATTTCCAAGCAGCTACATTCAGTATCTGTTTTACTTTGGAAAGACGCATGCAGCTGTCTAACATTTGCTCAGGCCCTCAGTTTTGGGCCCCACTTCAATTCCTTGAGGCTTTCCTAGAACCAAATAATATCTGCAACATAGGTTAAACTAAGACTGAAGTTTCTCAGAAACTGTGAGGTTTTTGCAAAACCAAAAGCACATCATTATATATCTATATATTTTTTTTTTCACAACGTGAAGATAAAGAGCAGATAGAAATTACCTTCAGTTAAAGGAATCTATTCATCTCACAGAGAAAGTGAGAAGAGGGAAGGAACAGCAAATACATAGTTGATGAAGGCACATGGGGCTGTATTAATAAAAACACAACCAGCAGGTTGGAGAAAATGGTGCTTCCCCTCTGCTCCACTGTATGACCCCTCCTGGAGTGAAATGATGGTTGATGCTGTAGGGAATCCAGTGAAGGGCCACTAAGATGGTCAGAGGATGGAGCAAGCAGCTGTGTGGGAGCTACGAAAGGCTAACAGGGATCTTAATCGCTTCTATTTGCCAAGCTCTTCATAGGGATTGTAGCAGGTAATTTTATACCTCCAAGGATATTTCTGGCTATCAGACTGTATTAAATGCTGGGCTAGATGACATTCTTAAGTGCACAGTAAGTAGGAAAAATACCTCTGTCTTTTAGCATGAGAAGAGAGTTCTTAATAAATACAGTTAACTGCAGTTATTTCCCAGCAGACTTCCCTCAGCTCTTCCCTATAAATGCCGATTTTTTGGGGTGCTTGTTTACTAGTTGAGACAGGAAAAACAAGAAATGGCTGGGATTTTGTGCTGGAATGCAACCCCATGGTGAGTGCGGTGAAAAGTCTGGGAAGGCCCCTAGAAATGCCAACTTTTTAATTATTATGCTGAGAAGAGAAAAGCAAGAGGAACAAAAAACCTTGTCAGACAAAGGAGGAATTTGACAACATCTGCCTCTTTAAAATCACCTATAATTGCCTGAGAAAAAGGAAACCAGTCCAAAAAGTACTTACGTGCACTGCAAGAAGAGATTATTCTGTCTGAGACTGACTGTGTCAGCTTTGGTTCAGAGTCTCATTAGATCCTGGCACAATGCTGTGAACACGCATGAAAGAAAAAGACTTAGGAAAGCCTGGTTTCTGGTTTCTGCAGAGAAAGCCAAACCCGGGCTCTTTCATCTGAAAAAAAACCTGCCAGAGGTGATAGGAAGTATGAGCCCTTGGCTGCCTCATTGAGCCTTTTCAGGTTATCATGGAATCTGCTGCTCTGCTCAGCCAGGGAGGCTTTAGAAGACTTGTGGCAGCCAGAAAGTCCATGAAATATAATTGCTGACCAGGAAGGATAAATGAAGATCTGCAATCATATCAAGTCCTATCTCACTGGTCAAAATTAAGGAACCGACTTTGGTAAGTCCCTGTAACTGGTGACTTGGGAGATGGAGCTGAGATACTTAAATTCACTGGAGAATAAACAACAGTTAAGTAAAAAGACAGGGGAACAGATAAAGCAGATCACAAAATCAACAGCAATTAACACATTCCAAGTCGTACTCTTGAACTGTCTTTCAGCAGCCTGATGCACACTCATTGCTTCCATTACTTGCTGGTGTGAAGCTACAGAGTCTGATGGTTGCCACAAGACCAGTCTGTGAAGAGCTCAGTATTTCACACTATATTTTCTTAAGTTCTCCCTAAATGAATTAAAAATTCCCTTCTGTAAATATTCTTTGACAGATCTTAGTGTGTGAAGTAGAGAAGCCTCTTACCCTTCCTTTATAAAACCTTTCACTTTGAGCATTTCTTGCTACTGTCCGCCAAATATCTGACAAGAATGCAGATGGATGCTGTGGTCACATCTTGCTTCCTCTGGCTGACAGTGAGCACCAACTATTACATTTCAGAAAGGATGGCACATGCTTCCATTCCTATTGCTGTCGGAAGCATTACTTTTCTGATTACTCTTTCAAGTACAATTTTTGAAGGAAGACAGCCAATGAAGCTGAAAAAAAACTGTCTTAAACCTGGAAAATTAACAATTTTACATGACTGTCCAATTGCAGTGCTTGCTCTGCCCTAAGAATTCAGTAACAGCCATGAAGAACTCTCTAAATCTCTGTTTTGTGATGTGAGTTTTAAACTGGCGAATATTAAGAAGTTGCCTTGTTTCGCATAGATGATCTGAAGATGATGGTCTCTTTGGTCTGCAGGAGCAGATGATTTCCTAAGGAAACGTGTTTCTGAGAAGAGTGTCAAGAAAATTTGAAATCATATGTGTATTGCCTGTCTGCTGATGGATTGGGGCTTTCTTCTGGGATGAGGGGGGAAAGAGGTATGGCGAAATACTTCCCTCCTGTTACTCAGGTTTTGCATACATTCACTTCTAGCTGTACATGCACAAGACCAAGATTTTTCTCTCATTTATCCCAGAATGAGTCTGGAGTGACTCTGCCAGTGTTCACAGACATCTTTTGTCTCCAAACCAACCACTCTTTGCTTTTTCAACCTTCTCCTTATCTGAGGCCATCCGTACAAGGTTTTGCAGCACAGCTCAAGTCTTTAGCCCACCACTTCTGCAACTTCTAGTTACAGAAGAGCTAACATTCACGCTGGCACTCCTTCCTAGGGCTCATCATTCCAGTGATGCTGGCATCACAGCATGCAGACGACATTTTTCCTGGCCATACTGACAATGGGGGATTACTGCAGCAGAGCTGGACTTGGCACAAGCCTCGAGAGCCAGGCTGGGAGCAGCACTGTGGCAAGGGAGGTGTCAAAGCTTCCAGGTCACTAACCTCTCCCACTCTGTCACTGAACCAGGACTCGCATGAAGAAGGTTGTTTGGGAAACCTGTTCCCTGATTAAACTTGTTTCAGGTACAAATGTCCTTATCTTCTTTCTGTTAGCCTGGAGTGTTAGGATATTTTTCAATCCTTAATGGGAAAGGAGAAGAAAAGAGACTTATCTAATGGAACAGACCATTCAAAGAGCTTTAGTTGGCTCCTGGCACTCTCAAGTTTTGTACAGTGAGCTTTAGAAACCATTTAACCTTCTGCCTCTATTTCTCCAAATATAAAATGTGGAAGTCTCCCAGATGTGCTGTGAAGCTTAAGTCTAAAACTTGCTTGGGAATGAAAAGGCTGTACTTTATGTACATGGCATCTTTTGAGTCAAAGATCTCAGACCGCTTTGCAGACATTACGTAGCCCAAAGCCTGGAAGTCAGGCAAATGGGACTGATTCAGATGGTGCGAGGGTGGGACAGACAGACATTCATTTCAGCAGTACCATCATCTGAACTACACATTAAGTACTGGGGGCTTATTATTGAGATTAGTGATGCCCTGGGGAGAGAAGGGTGGTGGGCTGCTGGGGCCTGTCTGTGTGCTCTGAGAACAGCACACAGCCTCATGCTCCAGCTGGAGCAGGGAGCAGTCTCTACTGGCAAAGCTCATCCAACTACAGTGAGAAATGACCACAACAAGTCATGGAGGTGCTTGTTGATGCTCTTTCCCCAGGGCCAGCTGCCCTCCACTGAGGCTGGATAAATAGATTCTTGCACAGCCTTCAGAAACTTTCTGGGTGGAAGCTGTGGCAGCAGAGTAGTCTTTAAAGTTGTTCTTCTTTGTTATCATAATGACTGTTTTGAAAGATTTGGCTTGCTGTTTTTCAAAGAGATTTTCTACCTGATACAAAGAAAACCACCCTGAGGGAGAGGAAGAGCCCTCTCCAGTGAAAGGCTCCCAGTTACAGCACAGAGCAGAAACAAGCCCCTCTTTTATTTCTCCAGTTTACCTGCTTTACAGACTGATGACTCAAAAGGATTTAAAACCTTTCTGTCCCTCTGTTTCAGAGGTGAAACATTGGGCTTGTTCTCTTGCTGTGACCTCCAGGAAGTTAGGCACATTCCTTTAAGTAAGATTGACCCCAAGTTCCTCTTTCTGATGTTTTTGGATTAAGCCAGACTTGGCATTCACGTGGGCTATGATACAGTCAGCATTCCCCAACTGAGATAGTTTGTCATGGGTCAGCACAAGTGGGAGTCTGTTCAGCAGAAGGTCGCAGTGCTGCAGCAGGGTTTCCTGCAGATTAGTACTGAAATGTGTGAAAGCAAGAGGAGGGCAGCATGTCTGAGTAGGTTGAAACTCTCTGGGTGCCACAGATTAGCCCCGGTGTACTGTGATACTCAAACATACTCAGAAAGGTATTGCAGCTGACATGGTTTAATAGTGGACTTGGCAGTCATGGAGTGGTAACTGTTTGACTTGATGATCTTAAAGGTCTTTTCCAACTTAGTTGATTCTATGATTCTAAAAGCTGGTTTACGAACAGAAAATCTCGTTAGTGCTTCTGGCTGCCTCACACACTGCACAACTCCTTGTTGTCCCACACTGAATTGTGCAGGCTGTGTTGTAACACAGGCTGGTGTTTCCAGAGGTGTTGAGGCCAGTTAGGCACATCTTCATTGTGACACATCGTCAAATGAGACTCATCTCATTTCTCAAAATGCCGAGCATAGCTTCACTGGTGACTGAAACCAGAATGGGAAGCCTGGGAATAAATGCAGCCTGGAGTACAGCAGGAGGCACTGCTGTTTCACTGAGGGAAGATCAGTGGTTTGAGATGCCATCTCTTTACAGATGAACCAGGTATATGGTCTGTGAGATCCCAAGGAATGCATTTGTGGCACTATACCAGAGGCAGATCCATGGCTCTTAAAGTTTTAAAGTTTTTAATATATATATATTTATATATATGTATGTATATCTTGTTTAGATATGTGTCTATCTAGTACAGCATTGATAACTTCATAGCATCCTGCACGCCAGCTGACACTATGACTTCTGCAGGTTATTGCTGAATGTGGTTGAATCTATGAGTACTTTTCTCTTTTTACAGTTTATTAAGAAGGCTGAAAGAATATCCTGGCTGTAATTCATTTTCTGTCCACTGATAATTTCTAAGTTAAGGAACATGAAGCAGTTACAGGAGCAGCCCTTTAGAGCATGATGGTTAGAATTGGGAGTAGATCATTTTTTTATTTAGGAAAGTTGGCGTCTTTACATCTTATCTGAGCAGTGAGGAATGCTGGATTGTTAATGAAGCAATTCCGTCTTCATTCATCACTGGAATTGCTGCTGGTTTGGAAATACAAAATTCAAAATTTGGAAATTCTAAGTAAAAATCTAATTCATTATATAGTTTCCTCCCCCTTCAGGGTTGTCTTTTCTTCCCGAACCCTTCCAGCACCTCCTGCTTCTAAAGTAGATATACTGGTGCTGGTGACCGCTGAATATGTAGGTCTGCCGTGGTCAGCACTGGACTGCAGAAGGTGAAGCACTCCAAGAGCTTTATTAAAGCCTTTTAAGTGTGGTTACCACAGGTGGAAGATATTGAGTCTCTGGCACAGATAAGGTAGCGTCATCTTGTCCCTGAGTAAAATCAAATGCTCTGAACAGGGACTAAGGGATTGAGAGCCGAGTTACCTTTCTTAAAGATTTGCTGAGGCTTTCATCAAGGTCGGACAGTAAGTAAAGTAGAAACTCTGTGTTGGATGTCTGGAAGGATTTGTGAATTTAAATATAGGATTTGTGCATTTAAATGCAGCATCAAGAGGAACCTTAAAGCACCCATTTGCTGTGATCAAAGTCTCTATCTGGTAGATTGTGCCCTTCCAGGAGTCCTTCCTTTGCAAGCATCGCAGTAGCATCATCAGTAGTTTTCTTGCTGTGGCTTGCTCTGTCTTAACCATTGCAAAGTGCCTTTTATGAGCTTCCTTAGAGTTTTGATGTTTTAAAATAGATTTCCAGGATAGGCCATATTTCATATGAAAAACCAGCAAAAGGAAGTGTGGAAGCAGTGGAGTGGAGGGAAAAGAAAGCTCTGAAACTCCAGAGACTTTTCAGTTACTTTTAACTGCCTTAAGAGGCATTATAAATAACTATCATAAGCCCAGTTTTTCACCCTTGATTAGGTATCCCAATCCAGCAGTACCTATTGATGGTGATCCTCCAGCTGAGCAGAACTTCACTACTTGTAGTGCTTGAGAAAGTCGGTGAAAGACTAAATGCAGAGCTGAGGTTGATAGACAGAATACAGACCATAGCCAAGAAAGCTGCATTTCTGGCTCCAAATAATATTTTCCAACCCCCTCCATAGTCAGAGACTTGCCAGGTCCTCATTTAGCTTCGTAAATTATTGTATGTAACACCTGAAATCAAACGTAGACATAACTTTGTCTTTAAAGAGGGAGTCGGGTTTAAAATTATGGCACCTAAGAGCCAAGGGAAATTTTCTAGGTGCTAAATTTGGCTCCGGAGCTGCCATTTCCCAGCACAGTAGAATAGTTCACCCCAATCCAGGAGGTCACTGTAAAGTATGAATGAAGGTGTTAATGTAAAACCCCAAATCCACAGACTTCTTGATTTATGGAGCTGAGTTTTCTTTCTAGGAAAGGAGAACAAGATTTGTTAGAGATAAGGATGGAAAAATAGCTTTTTGCATTTTTTGTGTCACTCATGCTGTGTGCTTTATGTTACAGGATGGGAAGAAGTTGTAGCTCTCCAAGGCACCTGCTATTAAAACCGTTCTGGTCCCTACCACTGAAGAAGGCCTTTAACTACTGAAAGGCTCTGCTGATCCTGAAATAAGACAGAGAAGTGGAAAAACACATGTAACAGCCTGCGTTTGAGTCATGGCAGAGTAAGTAAACAGGATATTTAAGCATACCTGCTCATCGCCCTGGATGTCTGTGTGATGTTTTGGAGCTGCTGTAACTGTGCAAACTCCTGAGGCTTTGACCTCAGCAGCAATGAAAAAGGCAATGGAACATTTTCCTCTAATAGATCTTTCTCCGCCCTTGGTATCTGTAAGCTACAGCGGGTGACCACAGTGTGAAGGTAAACCTTCCGTAGACATGGAGAGTGATGAGTAGTTTCTATCCTGAAATCCAATCTCTGAAATTGATTGCACCATAACTGTAAATCCATTACTGGAGCAACCCATTTTACCAATACCACATTTCAATAATTTATTTTAGAATAAAAGGCTTTTTAAAGTATCAGATGAAATTAAGACCAGTTCTTTGATATCTGTAAATACTGGAAGCCCTGCTTCAGATGGAAGTGTCATAGATACTTCCTGAAAGCAAAATTGTGTTTAATATATATAACAGGCTACAGAAGGGGGAGGGCTAAGGGGAAGGGGAGGAATCTCATTAAATGTATGCATCTCCCTGTTTAGGGATGGCCTGTTCTATCATCTTTATGTAGGCAGAATTGCTCAATGGTTAATGTATTTTGAAAATCTACAAGCTAATCTCCACTAAATGTGGAGACCAACAGTTCTGTCACGTCTCTGTACCCGTGTTCAGACAGGCAAATGTGCTTTTATTCAGAACTAATTAGATGGCAGATACAACACCCAAAGCAGATCGGGCTGTAAGTCCATTTAGCCTTGCACCCTCTCTGTACTAAAGGCTGGCAATGGGTAAGGGCAAGAGAACAGGAGCAACCTCACGTGTCCCATTTCAGCTAAGCTCTCCATGGTGAGCTAAGCTGCAGGGACTTGCTAACCCTCAGTGGACTTCTTCATTGCTTTCACATGTAGTACTCTGTGGAAATCAGAGCATTAGGTACAAGTCACAAGAAAGACACACCTTTGACTATTTTCAGAGGTATTACTCCCTCCTAGTTAACGAAATGATTCTTTGTAGAACTTTGTGCATTTGCCTATAGGGCTTATTTTGCTTGAGATAACAAAACAACCTGAAAGGAGCAGCAGCACCCATGACCTGCCTGTGCATATGCCTCCTCTCTTTGGCTCCAAACACTGCTACAGAAGACTCACAGCCTGCTCAAAATAGACTCTTGCTTTTGATGAGACTGTCCTTTTTTAACAGTTGGTCTCTGGTTATGACATGACACATTAGTCAAGTGTGTTTATAACCATGGCTATTCCCCCGCACTATGGCCGGACTCTGTATTGCATCCTCCTCCAGGCGAAGCAGCCCTGACCTGTTGTAAAGCAGCCAGCGCTGGTTCTAAGGCAATCGAAGGTTTTCATGCAAATGATCTGCAGCTATCAGGGCACTGAGTAACGGGATCAGGGTTTAGGAAGCTGAAAGAAGGGAAAATGCAAAGCAGGGGTGTATCCCCGTATTTAATAAACATGTAACATTTTATCCTCCATCTTTTGCCTGTTTACAATGCAAATAAAATAAGCTGCACTTGGTGTGACATTCCTTGCATTTTTACATCAGCTTAACTCTGGAAAAGCTTAATCCTGGTTTAATGGTCTTTTAATAGAAGTGGTCAGTAGTTTAGTAAATGTTTAAGTGACAGGTTGACAGACGTGGAGTTAACACTTTAATCCTGGCTGCAGGCCAAATGGCAACCAAGCTGGTTTTCCTTTAAACCTGAGAGTGGGGCATTTATTTCCAACTCAGCCTCAGGTTAGAAGTGGTGGCTTAGGCAGCAAAGTCTGCTTTGAATGTTTGCAGGAGGAAAATGGCTGTTGCACTGGGTTATCTAGAGGTACCTTCGGGTGGTGCGAAGCATTTCTTCCCAAACCTTTGACAGACAGTTTCCTTTTCTGCTGCAGCATGCAATAACATTATTACAGGTGGGTCTGAATGCTCCATAGAAAGATTGTCTTTCTGTTAAATCCTATAGATTTTCTCTGAAGGTGATTTCTATAGTGTAGAAGCATACATCCTTAAGATCATTGAGTCCAACCCTAAATCTAACACCACCAAGCCCACCACTAAATCATGTTCCTAAGCACCTATACTAACAAGTATTCCAGAAGCAAAGTATTAGAAGGAAATTTCTCAGAATAGAAAAAGTACTAATAAATGTTGTAAATAACAACAGTGTCTCTATGCATTAGGCATCTTGGATGTGTTTCTCATGAAATCAGGTATGGGTTTAGAACTGAGCTTTGTGGCAAATCTGGACTGCAGAACTGATGCCCTTGTAATCCAGACATGTTCAATTCCCCAGATCATGCTGTTTCCTGAGCCAACTCTTTCCCCAGCTCTGGCAGTGCAAGTCTGGTGCCTGTCTGTACACATTCCTCCCTGGAAAAGCACAGCACTGCTCAAGCAGCTAAGGACCAAAGTGAAGCAAGAGTTAAAGAAAGAGACTGATGCCTCAGACCACCTTTGAATTCAGTGCAGTTCTTGGAAGAGCAAGCTAGTAAGCTTGCTGCAGAGACATAGAGCAGCCCCTTCCTTCTGCCACAGTGTCCAGATGCCCATGGCCTACTGCCCCACAGTGATGCAGTTCCCAAAAGAAGAGGCAACTTTGGTGAGGAGGACACTGCGAAGGAAGAGCCACCACACTGCCTGAACGAGCTGGGACAGGCTTGCCTGCACACCTCTCCATAGTATTCGCTGCATGCACTACTTCTCCTGCAACATGCTTGTTCCTCTAAGCCTCAGATACGCCATAATTTGATTTAATACATTTCTTATGCCAGTAGTTCTCTGAAAAGGACTGAAGTAATTTCTTTTATGTTCCAGACCATATGTTGCTTAGGTCAATCTGCTAAACAGTAAGTTTTAATTTTATGGGAACAGTCTTTCTTCGCTTATGGAAGAGGGGTTTAACAGATTCATTACTTGCTACTAGCTTTACGTGGGAAGCAGTGCGTTGGTATGAACAGACAGCTTGAATATATTTCAACTAGTAAAAGAAACTTCATATTTCTTAAATTTACACACCATGTTTTTAGCTATGCTTTATTTTCCCCCTCAGTTTGAAATTTACCCTGCTAAGATTTTTGTTATATGTTCAGTGTGTGTGCGTGTGTGTATGTTTGAATATATGTCATTATACAAAGTGTATTCAGCTTGGAATGACCTACTCACAGAGGGATAGATTAGAAAAAAGTCTCTCCCAGTGATTGACAGTTGCACTCAGACCGTGGGGATTATGGGGGATCAATGAGGATTATCTCATTTACTTTCATTAACCCTTGAGTTTACTTTGCCAGTTTTCTTCCATATGCCACTCAAGTGAATGTTAACAGTTTCTTTAAACAGTCAACTTTGCTGCCAAAGTTGAAGGCTGTTTTTTAAAGATATGCTTTAGTGCTCTAAAGCAGTTAGATATTTAATATTAAATGTCAGTAAGCAACGTTGCTCTGCACTAGTATAAAAAACCTGTTTCAGGATTTATCCATTTCATCTAATTAACTCAGCTCAAGCAAAGCACAAATTTAACTCCTATAGGCAATTTCTTCCTAACATCCCACAATTTCTTTATAGGAACTTTTGAGATTTAATCAAAGAGAACATCGAATTCCTTTCCCCCATGGGAAGCAGTTCAATATCTGTCTCCTCAAATTTGGTACTTTTATGCATTTCACATTTTTGAATACTCCTGTTGGTGTTGAAGCTCCACATCTAATTCCTGCTGGTGAGAGACGCCAGCCTGAGACCTTTGAGAAGCCACCTAGAAGAGAGGACCCTGCTTTGTCTTGGCCTTTTTGTGGGGTTGCTCATGGGTATCGCCTTTTACTGGCAAGGTGGTGGTTTTATTTATGTTGATACATATTCAGCATCAATAAATCATTGATTGTACCACCATTGCCAAAGCCAGGTCAACCGCTGGCGATTTTAAAAGCATGGAAGGAGGAGGCTGCTGAAGGAGAGAGTTTCCCATTGAGTCCTGTTGGCAGGAAATAGTCCTTTGCTCAGACTTGAAGGAGGAAGATTTATCAATTTTTTTCTGATTCCAAATGTTTAGTGCATGAATAAGCTCCCTCTTCCTTTCCATCCCTTCTCTCCCAAAGCCAAGAAGAGAATAAAAATGATACTTGATATATGTAACCTTCTGGTGTCTTAGAAGAACTTAGTTTCTTTGCTGGTGATTGTGCAGCACAGTTGTTTATGTGACTGCATATTACATGTGTAATATGAATAATGAAACATTGAGACAAAGCTACTTAATCCCACTTTTGCTCCCATGTGACTCTTCTAGGGGAACATCCAGTTTTTGAATACATGGAACTAAATGCAGAATGGATATGTATATCCACAGAGGCTGAGCTCAGCCCAGAATCCCCTGGATTAAAGGCTGGATATAATTTTTATTGTTCATGCTTTGCACAATTGCCTACTGTGTTTCAAATCCTGTGTTATTCACTTGCAGATCGTGAGTGAAAGATATGGCTGAATGTGTCCAGACAGATGCTCCAGCACAGTAGAGTACAGTGTTCTACTGAAAAAATGGCTTTGTCACTTGAGGGTAAGTTTGTAGGCTTGCCTTTTTTCTTTCCTCAAGCACTAAAAAAATATCATATGTAAGTGAGCAGAAGCTCAACATTAGATTTTTGGTGTGCAAATTTACATAGGTCTAAAATGCTCTCATAAAGTATGAACAACATGTCAGTAATGCTAAAGGAAATGTGTTTTAGAAGTAATGTTAGTACGTTACATGGTAAAATTAAAGATAAAATTCATATTACTGACTAATCCGAACCAATGAGGAATATGAACAGTAATTTTTTCTAGCTGGATCTTATTAATTAATTTCTTGTCTTTCACAGAACCTCCTTCTGTCTGCTCAGGATATGACTAGACCCTCACGAATGAATTACAAAAGCAATTCTTGATGTTATGGAAGTTAATGAGATATTTTGGCTTGAAGTTAAACACTGTATAAGTAAACGTGTGCAGAATCATGGCACTGGAAAGTATTCTGGTAAAACAGAGAAGATATTTCCAGACACATATATTACTTTGTAGTATTACACAGGATTGTTTCTCAAATGTGAATATATAACATGATCCTGTCAATTATACCTTAAAAAAAATCATTGGAAAATCCTTTGTGTGTCCCTTGCCAATACGGAGTTTCTCAGGCAGACGTGGAATTTCCAGGCTGTAGGAATTAGGGTGCACCTGACTAATCTTCTTTTTAAAACCTACCTTCTATTTCCAAAGTCATCTCCAGCTTTCTGGTTTTATTTTTAATTATATTTGAAAGCAACTTCTTTCTTTGGTGTTTTCTTTGGTGTTTCAAACACTTCCAGCTTGAATTTGCAACTACCTTTATCTAAGAACTTAGCTGCAATCTGCTAGGGCATGTCCTTTGGTTAAACAAATAAACGCAGAAATGTTTGGGAATGAGGGAACATCAGATGTCAAAGGCAGCTTCGTGCTCTTGAGAAACTTTTTGTGAGGTGCCTTAAGGAGCCTCAAGTCAGACTGTGTTCTGCCATTGTGAAGATGACTCCTCTGTCATTAGGAAATTAAGAATCACAACAAAACCAAACCATTTTCTGCCTTAGCAACTCATCCCAAGTGCAAGAAGTAGAGATTTCCTTCAGGTTACACAGTTACTTACTCTCCAGTCAACCAATTAGTGCCAGACAAGGCAGTGACATCTGGATTTGGTTAGTAGAGCATTAGCTGTTCATTGGGATGTTTTGACTGGACTCTTCAATGGGATTTATTGTACTTTATAGTTGTTTATTTTCCAATCAGAGTCAGCCTTTAAGTCAAGACTGCTGCTTCAGCCTCTTCTCAGCAAAAAGAAACACAAAGAAAGAGTCTCCTCTGACTCTTAGGTAGAGAGAGTTCTCAGCAATTATACATAGGCTTAAACCTCTGCAGGGCAGACAAAGTCAACAAGAGAGTGCTTACCGCACAGTGGTGAGCAGAGCAGAGGTGGCAACAGGGTGAGGCATGGTGACAGCAGGGCAGGTATGTTTGAAAATCCATCTGGCGCTTCTTCTTTCTTTAAAAATAAAGGTTATTCATCTGAAGCTGGAAAAAATGCAGGAATGGGGTTTCCTGCATTCTAGCCTTGTCTAGAAGAAGCAGGAGTGTTTGCTGCTGCTGCGCTCACGCTTCACTGGCCTGCAGCATGCACCTCTAATAGCTGAAGACAAGGATCTGCAAACTACCTATGTGTCATCTGCTGAGATGACTTCCAAGGAAGTGTGCCTTGCTACTGAGATGATGTTTTCATCATGGGATATCTTTATGATACTGAAATGAATTCTGAAAGGACATTTGGCTTGTTAGGGCCAGTGATGGTCCAGCACATGGAAACTACTTGTAGTGATTTAAACCACAGTCCAAATTCACTTGTCCTGAAGTAAAAAGGCTCGCTTTAACTTTTCACCTCTGCCCAGTCACACACTGGGTGTTTGCAGTCACAGTGTACAAAGCTGTGATATGGAAGTGCACCCAAAACTGACTGTGGAAGTACTGCTTAAAGGTACATGTGAAGAGAGCAGCCTGATTATTCCTTGTGTGTTGAAGCCTGAGTTTCACTGACAATTTTAGCTGCCTAACTTCAGAGCAGTTTGGGGAAAAAAGGTTATGCACAGGCACTGAGCCCATTTAGGAGGTGGGAAGAGATGAAAGTCTGCTGCTCCTGGCCCTGGGAGACAACTTCCATGCTGAGACCTGATCTCCTCCTCCTCACTCGCTCCCTGCGCCATCACACAGAAGCATGTTGGTGGTGTTTGGCTCAGTTGACTGGCTGGGTGAGCACTCCTGCTCTCCTGGGGACACCAGTGGCAGGCAAAAGGCCACCCAGCCAGGCTGAGGGCCCTGTGTGCAGGAGGCTTTCCCAGTGTGGAAATTGGTTTCTCCAACACACACCTGGTATTCCTCAAAATCCCGGGTGTACCTCATTGCCTGGCCATAAAACAACTATGTGCAACCAAGGAGGGAGTGCACAGAGTCCTCCAGCCTACACAAACAGCCGTAACTCCGGGGCTCCCTGTGAAGACATCGGTGTGAAGGTGAGGTGTCCCGTGTTGCTAATGGATCGAGCAGCAGGTCCTCCACACAACTCCCACCACTCGCCATGGCCAGCCTGCAGACCTCCACTGATGCTTCCCCTCTTTAAGCAAACCCCAGCGGCTGCATCAGTCTCGTTCAGCGCTGTTTGGCAGACCTTCAGCCTCATTCATTACACATCCAGCCAAAAAACGTGCAGTTGCAGACTCACCACGGCTACCTCTTTTGTTACCCAGCTCTACAGAATCTGTGACTTGTTTCATATTATCTGTACTGAAGTCCAGCAAAAGTGCATGTTTCTGTGCTGGCCACACTTCAGTTTCTAATCCTCACTGTGCAGAAAGCTAGGATTGCTTTTTTTGCCCCTCTTTTTTTTTGTCTTTACCAGTGTTTCCTTTGGGTCTGCATTGAGCTGCTTCAGTGATATCCAGTCAAGATTAAATATTTTGTACTTAACATCATTTCTCCTGCGTTTTTTTCCTATTTATCCTCAGCAGAAGTGTAATTCGGAGAGGAATACATCCTCAAATTATACTTCAGCAGCAGCCTAGCTGGCCTTTTTCTACATCTGTTCTGAGATGAAAATGACTTTAAGCTCACAAATGGAATAACCCAACTCAGTTTGAGAGCAGGTATTAAGACTTGACGCATCACCAAATATGTCAAAAAAATAACTGAGGACAGAGAGTCCTGAGGGCATCACATTGGCATTTGAAATTGGGTAATAGATAGGACGTTTGTTTTTCACTCACCACTTCGCTGGTAATTGTTGGTTTTATACCACAAATTTGATCATATGGAGCACACAGAATTTGACCTCTCCTTCCCTTACCTCCAACCACTTGCACATGCTGTTCCAGCGCATTGGCATTTGGGACTGATGCTAAGGGAGGCCACATGGAGTGTTTCAGATTATAGGCAAGGGAGGTGATCTTAATTCATTCTGATGTGCTCGTGCTTTCTATGTGTGTCTGTAATGTCATCAGGAGCTTCTGAGGGAAACTGCTAACCTTGCAGCCTGTCATTTTTAATGGAGGGAATAACAAGTAAAATCACCTAATTTGCTATGAATGTGAAGAGGCAAATTAAAATGCCTGTGTCATCACATTTGTCTGGAGGTATTTCCTGACCAAACAAAGGCCCAACTAATACAGTATATTCCAGATTTTCACTAAATAATGTGGGTTGTGGCATAATAAAATCTCCATGCTCCTGGCCCTGCTAGGATCCGTGGGGAAACCTCTGTAGCTCAACTGTTTGGAGAGGCAGAAATATCTGAGCTTATTAGACCTTCATGCATGGAGAGGGTGTACATACAGCACAAAGTTTATAGATTTGTCTTGGCCAGACTGTTGCCATTGCTGTATTGTGCTCATGGCTGCCAAATTTGGAACCCAGCACAGTGCATGATACAAGGAAAATTTTTGTCCCCTGGATTT
>JAOEHY010022987.1:0-28383 GCA_025447955.1 Psilopsiagon aurifrons | reverse complement strand
CCTGCCCATGGCAGGGGGGTTGGAACTAGATGATCTTAATGTCCTTTCCAACCCTAACTGTTCTATGATTCTATGATTTTAGATTTTTGTTCCAGCTCCTGTACAGCTTCCCATGTTTTCTATTTAAATATTGTTTCTCCATCTTGGCATGAAAAATTTGTCAGTTTGGAAGGAGTCACAGGGTATTTCCAGTAGTAGAAGAAAATGAAGATGCAGATAGGTATTTTATGATGCAATCCAGGGCTTTTAGAGAGACAGAGCTTATTTATTTCAGTATATTTTAACTCAAGTAATAGCAGCAAGTTTGTCTCTTCTCAGTTCCAAGCCTTTTTAAGCACAGACGGCCCAAATGCTGGTTTAATTTTCGTCATAGCCATGTTCCCACCACTGTTTCACTGGTTGTGTCTTACTTTCTTTGCTTTTTTTATTTGCATCTGCAGAGCTTCTCTTCACTGCTGTCTTTGTAAAAAACATGTATACATATGAATGCCTACACACACACCATGCACTGTTCTGCATTTGAATCAATCCATACCTCTGTGCTGTTTCCCACACTTGGGGAGAACCCATGGGACCTTACTGCTCAGCTCTTGCTTAGTCCTTGTGTGACTGATTTGCTGCAATTTTAGCCATCACTGAACAAAGGGGTCCATCTAAATTGTTTCCTGAAATAGGCTAAGTGGAAGATAATTATCATACCAGCAACTTCAGTGAAGTGCTGTGATTGCCCACAGATCGAAGACTCATTCACTGGGAACTTAGCTGCTGGAGAACTACAGAATATTCTTTATGGCTCTATCACAGCAAACCAAATAAAACACAGGGGTTTAGTTCTACTTCTAGAATTGTTCTTCAGTGAGAACTGTTTTGTCTAAATGCCGTGTATTTTAATGACACTTTTTGGTAAAAATTTCAGGTCAACTTTTCTAGTTTTTCTTCCCTGTTGGTTAACTAGTGAATTTGATCATTATTTTCATCTTTTAAGTCTGAAGTTTGTATTGAAGTGCAGGCAGATAATTACTAAGGAAAGAATTTAGGGCCCAGACTGCCAGTGTGTTACTAGTTTCCAGAGATATATGGGTAGTTATGGTCTACCAAGACTGAAGTGAAGCATTACCTGAAGTTTGCTGCAGGTAGTCCTGCTTTGGTAGACTCTTCCCATTGTTTAAAGTTTCAAGAGTCCAAAATTCCTTCGTTAATTTTTTAACTTGTTTTCTACTGTAGTTTTCTATTTAAAGGGATACCTTGTAGATTCTTTGCTGGATTCCATATTTGCCAGCCTTTAATTGTGACATACATTTGAAATGTATATGGGGAGTATTCCTTCCCTAGCACAGAATACTCCTCATGGCTGAATTTATGTTTTCCTCTAGCTGTTAGATAAAGTATTTTTGTCAGTGCAACTTATCGGCTAGGTTGAAAATGCTTAGACAATCAGTCACTAAACTATTTTATTTTTAGAGAGTTAGCAATAAATACAAAATGCATATTGATCCTTGGAGCATGTCTTACTTCTCCTTGATTAAGGGCTCTATTTAATTTATATCAGTAAAGCTATCTGTTTCCTTGTGATGTTCCATTACCATGAAACAGACAAAGTTATGCTTTCTGTGCAATGATGTTATCTGTCATGGTTAAGGACATTGTATTTTAAGGACTTATCCTCTTTTTTCTATAAAGTTTACATTTTAGCTTTCTGCAAAGTAATGAATAGATAATTTTCAGACTTTAGATTGGATGTTCCTTTTAAATACATGTTCTTTTAATTTGTTTCTTTCTAGGTTCTGTATTTGTGTGCCACTGAAAAAGGTATTCCAGAGTTTTGCTTATTTCTGTCAAAGCCAGAAGCCTCTGAACTTGTGAAAGATTCATTTCATGCCCTATGTCACAATCTTGTGTTGTCATTGTTAATATGGCAACATGATAATATGATTTGATATTAGGAAAAATAAGTCCACTGAAAGGCTACAGGCTGCCCATGAAAGTGGTTGAGTCACCATCCCTTGGAGGTATTTAAAAGATGTGTAGATGTGGCACTTATGGATGTGGTTATGAGGTGAACTTGGCAGTGTTAGGTTAATGTTTGGACTTAATGATTTAAAGGGTCTTTTCCAATATAAATATTTCTATGAGTCTTTTATTTCCAGGCTTTGTTTATATAAATTGTGATTTAGGACAAGACTGATCTGGCCTACTTTTGTGTGTAGAAAATGCAAAAAGATTTTGGATGCCTTCATTGCTCCTAGTTGTTGCTACCAGTGGAGTGAGTAGAGCATGAAGCATATGCAGATGCAGGTGGTAATAGCAGAGGAGACAAAGCTGCTGTTATAATGTACTGCAGAGCTCCTGTATAGTTAGCGCTTTCTGTTAAAAGCTGCTCTTCTCGTGACAGAGGTGGGCCGGGTAGTGCTCAAGCATTACCTCTACCCTTGTTAGGTGCCAGAATATGTAACAGTAAAGTAGCATACTTGCAGTAGTTGTTTTTTGTTTTGTTTTGTTTTTTTTTTAACCCTGAGAGTAGTTCAAGAAGCAAAAGGGAAGAACCAGAGGACTATGGATGTCTGATGATGTGGTTCCCAGTTGGTGGTGGAAATAATAGCTAAGTACTGCTCCAGTTGTGTAGGTTGTGTCAGGGTCAGAACTGTCTTCTGCTTCTTGAAGAAAATAATAAAAAAAAAAAAAACCAACCCAGAAGCTAAAATGGAAATAAACTTTTCCCAACAGTAAGAGAAATCTTCCAGTGGTGGCATCTGGTTCATGGTTTCTTAGCAAAGTAAACTGTGCTCTGCACAAATCTTGGCTACTTCGATCTGAAGCCTCCAGGGATTTGATCCATCACTAGTAGAGAAGGGCAGCATTTACATATTTCTGAAGTATTTCAGCTACCGCTGTCCTTCATTCTGTTCCATCTGTCATTGTGTTATAGCTATTAAATCCGTTCTGTCCTATCAGTAGGAGTGATGATAAGGATGAGATGGGTCACTGGAGCAACCCTTTGACTACAGATTTCTGTAAGAGAAAATTATGTCTGTAAAAAGTGATTCTTCCTGGAACCATACAAGCCCAGGTGTTGTAGTGGCAGAGAAACATGTGCTACTGAGGAGTGAGAAGACACTGTGGATTATCATCATTAGCTTTCACACTAGTGCTCTCAAAACGAAAGCTATTAATTCTGAAATACAAGACAGAACACAGCAGAGAATCAGGATATTATCAGCATCTGGCTCTACAGTCTTTATACTGTGGAACAGAAGAATGCAGGGATGTAAGAACAACTGACTAAGGAACAAAATTTCCTAGCTGAATTATGGTACTTTCTTGTAAGGGAGTATTGCCTGGTTCTCTCACCAGCGCTGGCAGATCCAAAGTTGTTTCCATCATTTCAACAGCAGACTGATTGTTTGATTGTTGAGAAGTCTCCAAATGGATCATCCTGACAGGATGCTTCAGCTGCTAGAGATGGGTAAGGACATACTCAGTTTCCTAAAATAAAATGTTAGGCTTGTAAGCTTTCACTGGAAAGTTTGAATACATCTTCCTGTTCTTAGCATACCCAATATTAAAAAACAAGACAAACAAAAAAAAAACCAACCCCCCAAAACAAACAAACAAAAACCCAACCAACCAAAAAGAAACAAAACCAAACCACGAACCCTAGGTCTTTATTTCAGCATTTTGTGTTGTATTTGAAAATATATTTGCTTCATTTTCTGCAGATTTTTAAGTCTACAGTCAGGATCAGTAACAGGCACTATACCAAAAGATACCAAAACAGCCCTGAATTCACTGACTGAACTCCCCGTGCAGCAAGGCTGTTTGTACAGGCAGATACTTGTGCCAGCAGTAAGATTGTTGCAAGATCATGTCCTTAGACAAGAGTAGTATGTAAAACAAAATAAAAGAAAGTAACCAGTAAAATATAAAAGGTCTTACCGTACATTTGTTTTTAATGTTAATGTAGATATAGTAAGATGTTCGTGGAATCTAAAGGGCTACATTTTTGGCTTCAGCACGGCAAGCTGGTTTATGTATGAGCTGTATGTAATTATATTGAAAACAAACTTTGCTTCAAGAAAGTTTTTGGCTCCACTGTGCAATAACACAAAGGGCCTTTGTTATGCTCTCAGCAGAGTTATTTACGGGTTGCAGAGGACTTACTAAAGGACAGTTTCATCTGATGGTATTCATCCGCTGACTCAAATTTAAATGTAGTGACTTATATTCATATAAATCATAATTACAAGTATGATCAAGCAGACAAAGATTTCTGAAACTAGAAGTGGGACTGCTGTGCAGATTCAGACCTGGAACAGCAGTACAGAGTGGGGTTTCAGATCCTGAGCTTTACAGAGTGGGGCTTCAGATCCAGAGCTTTAAATGAGCCAGAATGGAAAATGCGACAAAAGGCTTTGCATAATTCACATCAATTATAATTATCTTCAGTTGAATTGAAAATGAGGTTCTTGGTCTCTTAAATGACAAAAAATGTCACAGAGTGCAGAGGGGGCTAATTCAGTGTTGGGAAGAATGGAATGCCAGGGCAAAGTGGGTTTGTGAAGATCTGCCAGAAGCTCCAACAGGACCTTACAAAGTTGAGTGAGTGGACCATGCTTTCCTCTGACTTACCTAAAACAGTCATTACATTAAATGATCACTTTCAGAATCCTGCTTTCTGCCAGATTTTTCCTGCCTGACCTGTTGGACTTGGGAAGCATCCAATGTCAACTTTCTGCTCTACTTCAAACTCAGCATGACCATGGAGAAGTTCAGACCACTTGCTGTTAGTACAAGGCTTTGGTTTCACAACTGCTGTAGCATCCAGGTTTAAGACTGTGCCACTCAGCAATTTAGAGCACTGTTTATGCAAGACAGGAAGACCCAGCTTCTAGTGGCACCAGTGGAGGAAGTATTTATAATAGTAAAGTTAACTTAAAGGAGCCAGTCTGAATAGTAGCCTCTGTTCATTTGGTTGCTTTGGCTTCCCAGCTGTAAAATAGGTGTTCAGTAGCCATTGACCTCACTGGATTTCTTTAAAAATTAAACACTTTAAGAGACTATGAAGCTCTGAGATATTGCAAGGGAGGTTATATAAATGTAATCCAATTATATAAGCTTCCTCAGATGAATTGCACTTTCATTAACATAGCATTTGGCTATGTCCTTGTTGTTTATTCATCATGTTAGTAGTTGCAGAGACTAGATGTTATTTCTGATGATGAATCCCAGTCTTATTTTCTTTTCTTGATGAAGAATTTTGGTTTGGTCATGCAAACAGCTTGCAGGTCACATTGACTCCATATGTACCTGCAAACACTGGATGCTTCTGAACTTCAGGCCCTATTTTCTGAAGAGTTTCATAATTTCTTTACTGTAGCATCACCCTCCTTGACATTTCCAGGATTTACTGTGACTTAGCCACTTACATCTAACTCCAAGTTTGTTGTCACCCTATGGGAAATGACAGTAAGACCTGTATGGATGGAAGAAGGTATACGTAGTAGGGCCTGGTAATATGTAGACCAACTTGACATTGTCATCAGTTCACTGTTCCTTGACATCATGCTGTTCTTTAGTTATTAAGCAAATAATTAACTGTATTCATTAACTGTTCATTTAGTTATTAACCAAGAGAACCCAGATTCTAAGCAGGTCCTTATTGTTCTAGGCGATTGATGGCATTGTTCTGTTGTTTCCTTTGGAAACCTCTGAGGGGCAGCAGGTTTTCATATAGAAAATAGTGTCTTCCATGTGTAAGGAAAACTTGAGCTGTGAGTATGACACATTCTATTATTTGAATGAATTCTATGCATCAGGTCACTGAAGATAATAGCAAAAATGTCACTCTGTGCTCCTGTAAATGTGATTTTTCACTCGTTTATAGAAGCTTGATGTATGTGATCTCTGTGAATAGGAAAAAGCTGAAGAATGTCCTACCAGATGCATCTGCAAAGCACCTTTTATAGCTGTAGGGTGCCTGTAGGAGCGGATTCACAAGTAATGCTATCACATGCACAACACACATTTAGGCAATACTCTTAGAAATGAGGCCAGGATATTAGGACAAAATAATGAGAAGAACTTTGATTTATTAGCTACAACTAGCTCGCTGAGTAAGGTATGTTACTCAGAAATCTCTTTATGCCTCAGACAAATAAGTGTTTGTTATCCAGATACCCAATTTTAAGACAGATCTGTTCTAGCCAGACTATTAAACTGAGCCATGAATAGTGAAGACATAGAATCATAGAATATTATATCCATATATTGGATATTATTCATATCCAGAAGTGAATGCAGTTCATCCTTACTTCTAGAGCTTCTGCTGTATTTAGCTACCAAGTCTGTTTGCCTTGATCCTGGCTACTCAGCTGTGCTGCAGGGAAGCTCACCACGCCAGAGGTTTGGAGTGAAGTGCCTTGGTGTGCCAGCAGTGAGTACTCACCTGCCTGATATGCCCAGCTACTAATATGAATCAAGGGAGTACTGATTTAGATCCATGATTTTCTGTGTATATTCCTGAGACCAAAATAGCTAATCAGGTTTGCAGAGGATTTCTGTG
This sequence comes from Psilopsiagon aurifrons, assembly GCA_025447955.1. Taxonomy (NCBI): domain Eukaryota; kingdom Metazoa; phylum Chordata; class Aves; order Psittaciformes; family Psittacidae; genus Psilopsiagon; species Psilopsiagon aurifrons. Next base: position 21,824 of record JAOEHY010022987.1, on the reverse strand, counting down.
TGGCTTCTGCATGAAACTTTGAACCAAGGGCCAAATCTCTGTACAGCCAAACAGTTTTCTGCATACAGTTTGAGAAATGCTGACAGTTACCATTTGGACATACTCGTATCTCCTTTCTGTTCTTAGCTGGGGACAACTTCCTGACACAGCTTTTCAGTAACATCTCAGGGTACTCTAAACTAAATATTCTGGTAAAAATTGAAAATAAAAGTCAAAAGCTGAGTTGCTACATTGTTACACCTTGGGCAGTTCTTAACAATTCCATCCAGCATAAACGTAAAGCGTGAACAAACCATAATTCTTTACTTTCATACTCCTATACAGCCTTCCTTCCACAAGCTTACATGACAAAGTTGATGAACTATTTTAATTTTCTAGCCAAAGGCAACTGGAGTGTGAGCTGTCCTGCTTATGCTCTCACATCTTCGCAATGTTCCATATTCTCACACGTGAGAAGCAGCTGGTGGGCGAGAGTCAAGCCTACCATCTTTATGCCACTCAAGGATTGCTTCATTTCCAGGCAAACACAGCTAATCCAGTTTCTGTCCCTTCATGCTGCTGTATCAGTATGAATACAACTTCAGGTCCAAAATAAAAAGCAAATTGTCTTTTAGGTCAGTGGTGCAAATACTAATTATCTTTCAGAGTCCTGTATGCCTAGCAGAACCAGCAGAACCAGTCACATTAAACATAGGTGTAGCACTATGAAAGTAGGGTGGAATAACAATCATTTGTCTGAGACAAGCCTTCTCATATGAATAAATGCACCAGGAAAGGCAGCAGAAGGTTTAAAGAACATAGCCTTGACTTGCTGTTTGGTTTTGGGGCAGTCTTGCCAGGATAGCAGACAGAAACCTGGCAAGGTCTAGCCTCGCAGAAAGCAGTAGCTATGGTGGATGCAGTGCTGCATGCCTGTGAGATCATCAGAATTCTTTCCTGCTATGAGGTAGATGCATTGTTGCACGGCATTTAGTATTGCATGGCATTTAGTATTGAACACAGTGTCTCTTTGCCTCTGTATTACTCAGTGTGTAGGATAAACACACCAGTAGGCAGATTTAAGGAGGTCTGGTTAAATTTCTAAACTGGTAAGAATTAAACTTAGGAAATTCTGCATTCTAAAAATGATGGGACTTCAGAGTAGCGTTAGAAGGGAGGCAAGGAGAAGGTGTTTGGAGATGTTGTAAATTTTTCCTTTCTTAACTGCCCTCTAAATCTTTACTGTCCTGTTCCTTATAATTTAAAACATTTGTCTACACTGTATGCCATATGATTTTTTAATATATGAGCTGACCTGGCCATATTAAAAGAAAAACTTCAGATGTTTTTTTCTCACAGTAAAGTAAGACGGAGACATAGCAGAATTTGAGATTTAATTAGCTTTTACAGTTCTTGCAGAGAAAACGCTTCCCTGTTAAATAACAAATAGAGATGAATTAAGTCTGTTCTGAAATTAAATAGAAATTAATTTCTCGTCTTATTTTTGTCTGTCTGCACAAACTTGAGAAGCCATTTGAGGTCACACGTTTCCCTGTCTTGTAGCTGTACAAGCAGTCGCCAGGAGGCAGTATTTGCACAGATTGGCACAAGCATGCGTTTTTAGAGTACTGTTTGATGAGATTTCATCATACAGGAATTGTCTGAGCAGAAATTGTATAATGAGAAACAAAATTTAAAAGAAAAAACTTTACCTTAATAGGACACATCTTTGATTTTCGATGAAGCTATAGTACTGTGATACTTGTAAGAAATGGCTTTTAACAGAACGGTCAGTAGGAGGAGCCGGCAGGATCTTCCAGAAGGCCAGCTGGCGTAATTGAAAAAGAAGATGCAAACTTTCCTGTATGTAAGCTTTTCTTTTCACAGGAAAAGACTTCCCTTCCAAATGTAGCAGAAGAACACTGGTGCTTGACCCAAAGGATAGGACAGTCTTGTTATTCTTGGGTTTTTTTCTTGGGTAGAACTGCTCTACTTTCTAAAATCTGATTAGGAATAAAAATTGATCAAGAGATTTTTTGCGTAACACCTCCTACAAAGCTTGCTACCCTGTCTGCCAGAAGGCAAAGACTAGCCTACTGGGCTCAACAGGTTTTGTCGCTTTCTAGCACTCTTGATTTGCAAACAGGTAAACTGCAAAGCAGAGCTTATTTGTTTTGATAATTTCCCTCCCATGTTTCAGTTGTCACTCCATCTCTTTCTTCAGCTTCACTTCATTTGCAAATGTCTGGGTGTTTGCAAATGAATAATACAAAACACTCTCGAACCACTCATCTATAGTTGGTAAAGCTTGTAATGCTTTTTTTTCACTCCATGTGTGTTTGCTGTTACTTTGTTAGTCATAAGATAGAATCATGATTCTCCTTATTCCAAACACATATTTTTTCTATCTGCTTTGAAATTCATTTTTTACCATCCACTCTTGATAGCACTCAGTCCTGTCACCCAAATTTGCTTTACTTTTCTGATTCACAGCTTTACTGGAGACAGAAGCTCTGAGATGAAGTTGACCAAAATACATGGAAAATCCATCTTTGGATTCCTAAAGTTAGGATATAATAGATCACTGTCTCAGGAGTTGTGTATATAGAAGTAGACACCATCGACCAAATTTAGTGCCATAATTCCCCAAGATTGTATGTAGTGGAGGTTGATATCTCAAGTAGAACTTACATAAGATACCATATCTGTCAATAAAGTGGAACACAAAGAAAAGGTAATGAAGAATTTTTATAATAAAGGAAGATGCTGAAATTAAGTATTTTAAGACAGTATTGAAGTAGGATGGGCAGAATATTATAACATATTAAGGCATTACTGGATTGAGATTAGTTTATATTTAATATTTTATAAAATCCATGGAATAGAAGAAGACAGATATATGCATCCACTTCTTTTAATGCTTAGATTAAAAACTGACGCTGAACCTGCCACTATGTTTGGTTATAGAGCTGAAAAAGAAGGCATGAGCTACAAACTGCTTTATGAAGAAATTTGTGATTTCAGATGTGGTAGGATTCTTAGAAAACTCTCAAAAGAACAGGGGGAAAAAATGGTGTTTCTGTGATTTTGTACCTTACTCCAAAATTTCCTTCTTTACCAAAAACCCATCTGTGCTTTCCTGCAGTTTACAGATACATTAGGCCAACAACTGGCCATTAAACAGCAGGGTTTTAGGTCTTTTATTGCACGGGTTATGGAAAACTTCAGAACTGACTAAATGTGTAGCCATCTCTGTATATGCAGCACAGAGAGTTTTTGTAGTTTCTGAATTTTATTGTTTGTTCAGATCCCTCTTGTCCTCACAATCAACAGCCTTGTGAGTAAAGATTTATTTTTTAGATAGCAAAGACTTTGGATTTTCTTTTCTGGATCTGCACTTCCAAGGTTCATATCACTTCACTTCTGCTTGCCAGTAAAAACCCAAACCAAAAAACAGAAAACCCCCCAGACCAACCAACCAACCATAGATGTAGGAAGCAGGAAGCTTTCAGAAAAGACTTGATGGAGGTGATCTCTGTGTTATGATGAACTGCAGACTCAGGGAAAGATAAATGAGCAATGTCTGTTCAGCTGAGAAACAGGGAATGTATGTAAATCTACTTCAGCAAATATAAAGGGAATACATTCTTCATGTCTGCAAAGAGCTTGAAAGAAATAATGGATTAAAATTCCATCAAGGAATATTCAAATTAGGAATAATTTCTTAAGTGAAGTAATCAGACTGCCTGGGGTTAGCATGGAAGCTCTATCATGAAATGTGTTTCCAAACAGGTTACGCAAGTGTCTTTCCCTATGAATAGCTGATCCTACCTTAGGGTACTAAATGTAGGAGTTGACCTTCAAAAGTTTTCGCTTCCTCTCTAAGTTTTCAGACAGGCTTTCTAAGGAAACAAATTTCCTAGGATTGTGCTGTCAGCCTGAACAAGTCATGTAATAAACCACTGGACAGCTTTAGTATGTCTAATATTTCCCTTACCCCTCACTAAGTTGTTAGACAGAAAGAGTAGTAAAGCTTTGTTGACTTTACTGCTCAGGTTTGCTATTTTGTTTGCTGGGTTTTTTGAGGGTGTGTGTGTTGATTTTTTTTTTTTTTTGGGGGGGGGGGGTTTGATAGTGTGGGAAACTGTAGTGATAAATAAAGCATTCTGACAATTATTTTCATCTTACTGTCAATTCCTTTATAAGCCCAGCCTATGATATGAATCAAATGGGGATTGTCTAGCTTCCCTCTGGAGTCCACTCTCCTTTTTTTAAATGTCTTCTAATAGCCTTTTAAATATTTCTCATTGTTAGTGTCTATTAAACTTCATCCTTTTTAAACTGTCTAAAAACAAATGCTTAAAATTACTTTTGATCACCTTAGATACCATGGTTCTTCAGTGCTGTCTTCTGTGTTGCAAACTCATGCACTCTGGTACAATTTCTGCATGTATGGGCAGTTTCAAATAGCTCAGTCCAGCTGCTTGTATAGAGTAGGATGGTCAAGCTGCATCCTTTGCCACAGGAAGTCCCTAAACTGGTAATGGTTGTTCAAAACACTTCTTTATCAATTGTAGCTTGTATTTTAAGCCACTTTATCACGCATCCATCTTTAATGTTGCATGCATTTTAGTGATGATCAAAGATCTGTCCTTTTTATTATTACAGATTTTGCATTGCCCTACTTTCTGGAGGGGAAACATCCAGAAGGGTTTAGGAAGGAAATGACTTTAAATGTAGTGCATATATACTTACATTTATGCTTTCCAAATCCACTTTTTAAACTGCCTGCTATCTTGATTTGTCTACTTTTGGCTTTCGGGCAAAACTTCCAGCTAGTAACTATTTCAATCTGTTATAAGCTTGGGGAAGGCAGATGGCTTTTTCTAAAATCTGTCTCCCAGTAACAGTCTGAAAAGGATACCTGAAATTTCCCATTCAAATGTTACATTTTTAAATAGCTCAGAATATCAACATGCATAGTAATAATGAAATAAGCTAATACATAAAATGTGGTCCAACAAAAGCTAAATTTGAAAATAATATTTTCATAAAGGTAGTGGCTTTAATGTAGAATAGTTGGGAATGGTATTTTAGAGAGAAGTCTAAGTTGTATGATATTTCACAAAAATAAACTATGGAAATCTGGCCTTCATAGTTTCCAGGTGTAGTGATACTTTTCCTAAAAAACCCTTCTCAACCAGTGCAGTGTACAAATGTCCAAGGGTGTTCTTAATTTGCGTGGATTGATCCATTTCATATCTTCTTAAAGTTAAGATTCTAGTCAATGAGTCAGCTTTAAAAAAATAAATCATGGAACATTCTCTTACTAACTCTTATTAACAGGAGTTAAATTCTAAGAAACTTCATTTTAAAGTGCTATTTTGAGATAAACTAGTGTTTCCAATTACATATCCAGAAATCATCTGGATCAATTTGAAAAACAGTTGTTTACTAGAGGTATGTTATTCTATTTGAGCTCTTGTGATTTAAGGTATGAAGATAATACAATACTCTTCCATCATATTAACTTTATTTAATTCCAGAATAATTTTTTAAGCCTTTTAGTCTCCAGATAAGTAAAACTTGTGTACATGGTAACTCAAGATAAAACAAGTCATTCACCTGTCATTTTCTTTCTTTAAAGTTCTCTGAACCTTTCTCCTCTGTATAAAAAACTCCTGCAAGATCTCATTCTCCTTATATTTTGATTCTAGTATAAGATGTATTTTCCATTTTTTCTTTTATTCTTTTGAAATCAAGAAAGCAATTACAGAGAACTGTGTGACTGTCAGCTTGTGTGTTCCTGAAGCAGTCCTCAACAAACCTTGAGGTCTGAGGAAGCTCCTACATAATCCTAAACTGAACACAGACTCAGGAGTGGAAGTCCATTGATAGCTGTATTTGTAAAAGGCTTTTTCTCTTTTCACAGGTGGGTTAAGCCAATTATTACTTTTAACATATTTCTGTATCTACCGAATTAATGGCACCTAACAGAGAATGCAGTGGATTAGAACTTCTGCTTCCGGAAGAGGTCCTTCAACTGTTGTTCACTTGTTGCTTCCTTCTGTTGCATCAACTCCCTGGATCCTTTGGTCACTCCCCAGCCATCTGGCTTTGACATTGAAGGACAATATGGTCTGCCTGAAGCAGGCTTCAGATTCTCCCAGTATTCTTTTCTTGCCCTAAAGAAAGAAAAGGAAAATCAGGGTGGTTTTCTTTCCAGCACGTTACAATAGTAAAGGAAATATGGCTTAAATGACCATTGCAGAGGGTCATCTAACTTGCACAGACTGACATTTCTGTATTTAGCTACAGAAGTATGAATGAAAACATGCGATGAAATGCCACATATTTAAAAGTATCTTTTCATGAAAGAAGCATTGTAAGAAACTCACCATTAGGATCTGGTTTTCAATTTTCAATTTTAAATTTCATTAATTACTTCCACATTATTTCAGATCAAATCTTCAGTTTAAAGAGGAATGAGAATTTCTGGACCTCTCTTACTGCCCCTTCACCCCTTTCCCTCATCCCCAGTGAGATTTAATTCTTCAAAATTGTTAACACATAGAATGTTTACAGTAATATTCAGACCTACAAAGCCAGTCTTCTGCATGGACCAGTATAAACTTTTGTGAGGAGTATGTTGGTGTGCTGTCCATCAGACATACATACCTCGCTCTGACCCAGGGTTTGGTATGCATGCTCAGGCTATTGCCCCAGCTACCATGTTTCTCAGAAGCTTCTGGCAAAAATCCTCTTTCAGGAGCCAGCTCCTCAGCTATTGCTCGGATGTGATATGGCTCAAATCCGCAGCAGCCTCCAATGTAACGAATTCCTAAGTCATAGGCCTTTCTTGCATAATTTTGAACATCCCATCTGCTTACAATTCTTGGCTCCAAAGCTGCAAAGACATTCATATCTTATGTTTCCACCATGTTCCATTTCAGCACAATTTTTTGTAAGAAGTCATATTGTTGGGACACTTGCACATTGTTTGCAAAACTGGTTGTAGATGTAGATACACACATCTGAACTGTGTGAGCTAGAATTAATGAAACAAATTTTCAGAAGTCTAGCTTTCAGATTCTGTTGTGCCCCGCTGAGCCATGCTTGTAAGCTTTTTTCACTTTGCAAAACAGCACCTACTATCTTCTGAGACTAAGCTTCTGAAATACTTCTGATACTTCTGGAACTCAAGCTGTAACTCACATGCTTGCCATTATGCCAGAGTTCTTAGCTGGAGCATTGGAGTACTTTCAATGTTACGTCCATGTTTCCAAAGAGTTCCTAATAAACAATATCTGGGAAATATGATTGCAGTACTCTAATCTGTGAAAGCAGAAAGTATCAGCCTACCTGCAACAGCAATAACCCTGCTCGTTATTCCTCAGGAATACTTAATACCCTTTTTTCCACAATCAGCTAGTAGCAGCCAGTTGTTTCACTGACAGCTGGGATTTGTAGCTATTTCATAGTCCATCCCTTACTTAGTTGTAATTCCAGCTGTAAGCAGATCACTGCCTAAAACCACTTTGTTCCTTGTGGAAAGTTCTGTGTGTAGATAAGTGAGGATGTAATCTTTATTTTGAATCCTTCTCCCTGTTGCAGGTTGAGGTAAGCACAGTGATAGATAACAGAGCTGAGAGGACTGTGGAAAGAAAGAAACAGAAAACTAGAAGAACAAGTTAAAACACACAAAGGGAAGAGGCACAAGAGTGTCAGAACTGGAAAGAAAAAAACTTTAAGGACAAGAAATACAGGAGTAAAAGAATGAAAATCCTCCCACTTCTTCATGCACATCTGCAGGCGATGAATCAGCATGGTTATGAGGCAAGTGCATCATGATGTCTGTGCACTGAGCCCTCCACTGGGCAAAGGAGCTGTGGTGAGGTAGCAAGGCTCCAGCAACACAGCAGAAAGATAGGATTCTTCTCTGTACATCCTTTCCCAAAAATGCTTAACATGCAAGAAGGTGAGAAAAAACAAATCTACTCTAAGTTGAATAGGTAGGTTGAAACAGGTTAAGAAAATAAAAAGCAGAAGAAAATAATGAAATGTTCTTAAGCAGAAAATTATTGGTCTCAGAGGGAATGACTGGAAAAAGAAAAGTAGATGATGTAATATCAGAAAGAAAAGTAGATGATGTAATATCAGAAGGAGAAACAGATAAAAGCTGTTTAATATAAGTAAACTTGTGTACAGTCCTGTAGACATGAGAAAAAGCATCAGAAGCACAATTTGTCATTTCATTGTCTCTCATATATCATTAAAAAGGTAATGCAAAATTGATACAAAATGATCAACAGTAAGCAGGCAACATATTGCACTCAATTTATAACTAAGACAACTTAGTTTCAGGCAACTAAACTTCAAGGGAACAGTACAGTGCTTCCCTGTCTTCTTCATCACACACCCTGTCACAGTCCATAGAACCTGATGAAATCAGGTCCTAAGGGAATAGGCGGAAGAAGTGGCTAAGCCACTATCTATCATGTTTGTAAAGTCATGGCAGTCTGGTGAGGTTCCCAGTGCCTGGAAAAGGGGAAAGAGTGCACCCATTTTTCAAAAGGGAAACAAGGAATTGGGGAACTATTAGGTAAGTTGAGATGATCTTTAAGGTCCCTTTCAAGTCAAACCTTGTGCTTCAAGACTGTAAGGACAGCAACTCTCTGAAGAAACAGGGACAGACTCTGCCATAAGAACTAGCCACATAGGTGGTAAGAGATGGCGACTGAACACAAGCAGTATTCTACGAAAAGTTGTCATATAGATTACAATTTGTGGGATTTTCCCCTTCCTAAAATTGACTAACATTCTATTTTCCATGCCTGTCAATGCATTTCTTGGCTTTATTCAGAATTTAAGATCTATAGTTTAACAGTTTATGCTAGTATTTATAATAAAGAGAGATTGAAATTTACATAATTTTTTTGATGAGAACCTTTTAACATGCTCCCAGGTTTAGCCCCTCTATATATTTACTCTTGAAATACTTGAGTATGCTTGGAATGGGACATTTCTTTCTAAAACACTGTCCTTGCTTAACTGGTGACGTATCAGTTACACAGAAGGGAAAACACAGAACACAGGAAAAAGTTCTACAGATAATTAAATACTGCTGGCTTCTAGGTGCTGGAGTTTGCCAGTACAACATAACCAACACTCTCCTAAAGACTGAGATCTTGTTGGCCTATACAGAGGTTATGTATACTTAAAATATCTAAAAACATATTTGTGCATATTGCTTCCCACAGAATTCCCAGATTTAACTGGGTCAGTTTAATAATGATTTATGAAACTGAAAGTCTGGCATCAAGTGATCAGTTACTCCTTCTGGGTATGGAACGCATTCACACAACCAGCCTTCTCCAGCTGACTTGTGAAATTCCTAAAAGCTGAAATCTCATACATATTGCTTATAAAACAGAACCCAGGAACCATAACAATGCAAAGAGTGAATCCTTCAATTCACTTGATTACTTACCGCATCTGTTCTATAGCTTTTTTGCTTGCAATCAGGAATTAACATGAAGGAATGACCAGGATGAATGAGTTCCTAACACTTTTAAACATCCCAGAATATTTTCAGAACTCAGGTATGTTATTATCATTTAATGAATGCCTCAAGCTCATGCTTCTTCCCTTTAGTTATGTAAAGAGAAAATTAAAAAACCCTCAAAACTTCCTGAAAATCACATCTATCTTATTTTTACTTTTTCCTCCAAATTCATATTTCAAATGTTTCAGTACGTTATTTTACAGTCTGATCTTGAAAAGAAGTGGGTATGATAACTGAAAATTAAAGCATTTTTCTAATCAATTTTAGAATGTTTAGGCTGATTTTGTCCTATCATCTCAAAGAAATGTGATGTTCTACCTCTCTGGGGGAAACAACCCTAAATACACAAGCTTTATATACACATAAAGCGTCTGAGTGTTTCAGTCTTTGTACAGTTTTTCCTGAGCATACAAGTGTTGGATCCAGCTCCAAACTGCTAACTCGTTTGTTAGCAACATTAAAGAATATATTCCCTTTTCTGGTTTCTGTTAATTTCACTTGTATTAGTGAGTTACACTTGCATGACTGAACCATTATGAATGCAACAATCATGCATCTATATCACAGTTCTGCATATGCATTGTACATTAAATCCCTATACAGGTAAACATTATAGGGCTGGTGGGACAGATGTCACAACCCAAACACTGGGGTTTTCTTAGTGTATTTGCTCTTGTTCATTTCTTTGGACTGTTCCTAGCTTTCCTCAACATTATTCAATAACACAAGGAAGAGCTACATTTTCTAATGGAATTTAGGGTGTAGAAAATGCCTAACAGGATAACTTGGACTCATCTTATTGTATAGAATGACACCTTGGAGCTTCAGCAGTACTAAAAGCCGGTCGGGAAGATGAACGGGCAGAGAACAGGAGCAGGCACTTAAAACAAACAAACCAACCAACCAAAAGATACCCTTGTCTTACCAAAGGGAAATTCTGGAAGATCAATAAAACCCTGCTTTCCACAATCAGGTGTATGGAAAGCAAGTGGTTGGGACATCAGGTGGGCTTTCAGTTTAGCTGCCTGCAAGCCCTCTTTCATCAGTTTTACGGTTTCCAAGGAAGTATCTGGATCAAAATGGCAGTTGACTCCAACAATAGAAGCACCTAGAAGAGGAAAATAGCTTCAAGTCACATTTCCCCAGGAAGTGGGAGGTGTAGGTTCTTAGCCACAGCACTCCAGAAGCGAGCAGTCCATCTTTACACCAGCATTACACCAATATACACCAGCATTATAAAAACAAAGCAGTTGTGCTAGAGCAAGCCTCAACAATTCTGGGGTTAATTGTTCCATTTACATCTCAGTTGCATTCCTCTTTACCTTCCTGATGATGATGAAACACTTCCCACCCTCATACAGTTACTTTTCTTACCAGTGCTTCATCAGTGAAGACTGGTTATGTGCAGACACATATGCAAATATCTAGCAGGTTCCTAACAGAGGTTCTGCCTTTGGATTTCTATTCTGACTCCAAAGGGAAAAAGAATAGTTCAAAACAGACATAATAAACCCCTGCACCACCATTGCCCCTGACAGATTTCTTCTGCCTTTCCCCTTGTCCTGCAGAAAATACAGCCTTTGATGGGCAAAAAGATTAAATTTTTTCATCCTTTTATTCTTTCATCATGGGTTTGAACTGTGCTCCATACATTTTGCTCTATTCAGTATCAGCAAGCCGCAGCTATCGATTCCAGTACCAGCCTGGTTAACAGGCATTTGATAGCTGCATTCTCATTTGTTTCTTCTTTTTTTACAAGTCGGCTGTAGTTAAGTACACATAAAAGCTTTCCTACATGTTCCAGACTTATATTCGATGTAATAGGGAAGCTACCAGAGATACACATGCATGTATCTCAATACTTAAAGACTTTGCTCCATACTTTCAAAGGGCATTTTGAAACAGGTTCTTACCAGCCTTTACCAATTGGACAGCACATTGTCCAGGTGGAATACCATGCATGTCTCCTTCTGGACCAATGCACATTGTAGCTGCAACTGGCTTTCCAGATTCTTTTAGAACTTCAACTGCCCAGACAGCTTCTTCAACATGTTCAAAATACTGAAAGAAATGAAAAGTAGACTACTTCTGTTTCTACTACTACTGCTTTTGAGATGAAGCATAAATACATTAATCCAGACCCCAAATTCATCAGAATACAACTTGATTCTTTCCCGAGTTACACTGACAGAATTTAACTGAATTCACTCACCACACAGTTGAAAAAGTATTTTAAAGTCAGTAAGTAAAACTGAATAAAAAAATAGTTACACTCTTGTTTCACAGTAAGAATGCCCATACAGGAGCTTAATCAGGGATTAATCCCCCAAGAACTATATTCATGCAGAAAAGTTGCCTTAGGTTGTTTACAGTATAGGAGGAAATAGGAAGTAGTCAAGATCACATTAATCTATCCTTTTCATACCAGTACAGAATTTGATTTGACTGAGGTAGAAATTCAGGTTTCAGGGTTCCTATTCTAGGACAGATGCTTGCAGATGCTATTGTGAATTTAGAAAAATAGCTAATGCTACTGGAATAAAAGCATAACCGAAAATTTTAAACGAGGAAGCAATAAATAATGTAATCCTAAAGCAGACTAGACATATTGTAGTTAACACTGTGCCTGTTGAAGGCATGTACTTTTTTTACAGATTTACCTCTGCAATTAGGAAGTCCACATTCTTCTTCATGAAGATATCTAGTTGCTGTCGAAAGACTGCTTTAACCTCTGCTTTATCCTTGCAGTTTAAGTATGATGGTGTCTGACTGACTCCTCCAGCCACTAAAGCGTCACCTTCATTAGCCACTTCTCTTGCAATGTCACAAGCAGCTTCATTAACTTTCTGGCACTGTATGAATATAGACTGTATCAGTTTTACCTGGTCAGAGATATCTGTGTAACTTTAGAGCACAAAAAGTACAAAAAGAGTCAAAATCCATAATGGCTTCTTTATATTCTTCTATGATTTAAATGGATTTTTAATAACATTGATCAGAAAGATCAGCATCTTTCAAAAAAAAAATAGCAAACACTAGGAAAAAAATTTCTTGCCACCTGTAGATTATCGTATTATCAAATACTACAAAAACATATTACCTTTAATGCATCTTACATGAATAGTTTATAAAAAGCAAATATTTAGTGTGAAGTGGAATTTTCTTTGCCTCTTATGAGTTAGTTACACTTAAGTGTATGATTTTAGTCTTGACACTTTGTGGGTGGAAAACAATGTGTAGTAATTTCAATTGATTTGTCTTTTTTTTTGTAATGTCTTTTAGTATTTTGAGAATGTATAAAATGTAAGATATAAGATTCATACAGAACTATTTAAGGCATTTTTAAAAAATATATTACTAATTATCTGATGTTAAATTTACTAGTTCAAGAATAGCAAAGGGAAACATAACTATACATGATTAATTAATCACCTAGACTGAAAGACACATTCCCTCTCTACCTAAATCAGGATGACTTGAACAGCTTGTGAAGAAGAGGTTAAACTGGGGAGGAAAAGATTTGGTGAAAAGAATCATTATTTGTGATAGATAACAAGTGCTTATTCAAGCATATTCAAGCTTATTCAAGGTTTCTCTGCAGTCCATGAACTAGTTAGAATGTACATAGGTTTCTTTCAGATGAAGTTTCTCATGGCTGCTTCTAAAGACCCATTTGATTTTTAAGGTTATTGCTGACAGACTGTGTTCCATTTTCATTTGTGCTCATGTACACATTTGGGAACCCTGGGAGATGGAGCCATAAACCAGTTAAAGCCTTGAGGAACCTGCTTCTAGAACTAGCAGTTAATCAATCTTGAAGACTTTGCTGCAGTGTGTTCCCTGTAATCAGGTGCTTTTGCAGCCCTTCTTATAATTTTGCATGGCAGCAAGAGTTGCAGCATGGCTTGTTCCTGACCCCTGGAGAATCTTCTCTGTTTTGCAAAAGTTGAAACAGATAAGAGGACCAAAGAGGGAAGGATCAGAGAACACACTCAACGGCAGGCTTTCTAGTCTCAAAGGAACTATCTAGAAATGCTTGTGCCAGAAGTCCCAGTGGAGCTCGGGCCTTCATGTAGTGAACACCCTCAACATCATGCAACTCCTTTGTGTAGGTGGTAAGAAAACACAAGCATGGTACTTGTGTTACTGTGACAGATTACCCTTTTTTGTCTTTCTTGCTATTCCACACTCTGAAATTGCATCATCTAATTCTTTCGTCTTCAAAGACAGCCAAAACTGTTCTGACAAGCTGTGAAAGCACCTCATAATGTCTCTGCTAAGCCTTTTGAGATTAATCTGTTTATTTCATATCTCCATCAAAGCAGAGTTTTACTCACGGTTATTTTCTCAGCTACATAATTGCCCCTATTCTCTAGTTTGTCCTCACTGGCATAAAAGGTGAATGTCTGTAGAACACTGGATCCAGCTCTGAGGAATTCACGGTGAAGCTGACGAACTGCAAATAATTAAGAGACAAAAAAAAAGTTGTTTGCTACAGTTATTACTGTTGCTATCCCAAAATTAAATGTTTATTGAAGTAACGCTACTGTAAATAAGTGTTTACTAGAAGAGAGATTAGAAGCAGTACTCTAGTCCGTGTAAAATTTCTTTCTTCTCCCTCTCAGAATATTAGGTAGAAAACTTTCTCCTTAGTTTTTCTCTGGTAAGAATGACTGAAGATTTCTATTTAGTTTATCAGTAGATTCAGTTTTGCATGACACCTTGCCTGTCCTTTACTTTCTGCAGTCCTTCAGGCCTCCCAGCTTCATTTGGTAGAACTGCATACTGATGTAGGAAGGGAAAGCAGACATCTGACAAAAGAACATGTAAGCATAACAAGGAAGAGCAATCAAAAAGATCGTAAAATGAAAAAGCCTTATTTTCTTAGCTTCTAGACTATGAAGAAGAAACAGAAAAAAGTATTGTGGCAACAAATACAGGGGAAGATAGTATTTATATAAAAGAATACAGTGTTCCATTACCTTCTATTTTGGGTTTTCTATTTTTGTCCCCCTACAAAACTCTAGTCAGGCAAAACCAAAGCCGTTTTGCTAAATACACCCTTAATTAAAAGATGATTTCTTGCTCCAGAAAAGTGATTCACAACAGAAACTTAATTCTTCTCATAAGTCTGAACATGATGATTTTACTACGGAGCCAATGCTTCTTTTGAAAGTAGGCTGGCATTACTTTTAATGGACAAATTTCCTACATTTGGCCTTTGGGAGCAGGCTTTGCAATGGTAGTTGTGCCTTCATCGCTGTAAACAGCACACTGCAATTGCCACAGTAGGAACAGAAAAGGAGATGTCAATTGATTTTATATATATACACCTGAAGAACAATAATTCTAATGATTTCTAACACACTAATGGTCATGTAGAACAGATTTAAAATAGCAAGTACAGGAATAATTTATACCCTAGATACTGTACATGGACATGAGAACACTGCAGTTTCTGTGGCAGATGTTTAGAAAGCTTTCCTGAAGTCCTGGTTTATTATTTCTCATTGTCTACAGACAATCTGTGTCGTTAGGGAAATATGTGCATGTGCCATGAGAATAAAATTACTCCCCTCCACTGAAACAAATACAGCCTTCTATGCCAGAGAAGCTCAAACAGCAGTTTTTGTTGCTAGAGTCAATCTGCATACAGGCAAGCAGATCAGCTTTCATTGAAAGAAAAGTATAGTGTCCCTTGCTTTTCTCTACTTTTACAGTACCTCATTTCTAATTTCAGTCTTGTTAAATCACAACACTGTCATTTACACAATGCTGCTTTTCCCAGCAGTCACAAAGACCTACCCAGGAAGGTATAGCTTAACTAGAGTTCAAAAAGTCCCTGGAATCAGCCTGAACTACCAGGGTTAAATTTCATATGTGTCTATGCATATTGGTCACTGCAAAGCAGCATCTGATCAGACTCAGAAGAAATATTTAGACCTCATTTCTAAACTTGTCAGTCTTGAAAACTTCTCTCTTGTAATGGATATAATGGCCTTGAACTCACTCCTCCCACCCTTCATTCCTTGCTGCATTCTCAGAACCTCCCTCCTTCTCCTTCCTTTCTTCCTTACAAAGGACAAGAAGTCTGGTAGTTGTATGGGTTTTACACCCACAGGCCAGCCAGTTGGTCCTTCTGTTCTTTACACCTGTTTTCAAAGTAACATGACCCTTTAGCATGCAGGAGCAAAAAGCAGTAAGGGAGGCGAGGCTGCACACTCTATAAATAGAAATGAACACATTTCCAGTGAAGGGTGTATTTATAAATAGCCTATGAGGGACTCATAAAAAAATGAGTAACTATCTTACAAACATGAGCAATTATGTTCTAGCAAATCAGCAGCAATTCTTAGAAGGCTGGATTCTAACCTATGACTACTGATCGCTCACTTAAAGCAAATCTGTGTGCCAATTTAGCCAATTCAAACCATCTGCAGCTGTCTCTGTGTAAGGCAATGTCTTGCATTCCCCATAAACTGAAATCAGCACTTCCCGAAAAGACATGTGGAAAGCATCAAGGGCTCTTGATGTGCAAAATAAGTATGCAAAGGGGAAATAAAAAGCATGGAGTAAGTGCTGTGATTTGTAAAACGGAATGTGTAGGGGCAGACAAAGTTAGAGCTGGTGAAAAACAGAGAGGTGATGTGATATTTCAGGGGGAGACGAGAGTCAGCAAATTAGGTCATCACCCTGTAAACCTGTGCTGGAGGTCTGCATTATCTAAGGCTGTCCATGACCCTAAGTTAGGCATGCCACACAAAGTGACATGTGAAGGCCGAGAAGGATAATGGTGAATAGTTAAGGTGTAAAGTGCAGTTTAATAGTGAGGGCTAAAATCACTCTCCTCCTTTCCCTCCTCTTCCTTCTCCCCCTGAATAGATAAGTGACTAATGTGAAGGGGCAAATGCTTAGAACAAAGAATTTTTTTGTTCTCCAGGATATTCTGAATTGGCTTGTGGAATTCACATCATACTACTAGGGCAAATGCTTTCTTGTAATGAAGCCTACATAAATAGATAATAGCATCTCATTTTGCATTACTTATGCTGAATACTATAATCTTTATGCTGGAAGGCATGGAATGATTGCTCGTTTTGATTCCGACCACTTTGAGACAGTTACTCCAGTAAATTCTTGTTGCTATTCTTAGGTTATTCTGAAGTTTAGCATTTCCCATTTCACACTGGAGCCAGATACATTAAATACTCCCATTCCATTGTTTATTAAAACCTGCTATTTTCCTGAAAGAATAAACAAACTATAGTAATACAATATAGAAGTCCTAGAATGACTAGAACACAGCAAAACAGTTAACAGCAGAATTCTTTTTCACAAGAGACTTTAAATGATAAGCTCTATATCAGCTAAAGGACAGACTAAACAAATCCAAGAGACAGAAATCACTGAATGGTATTAAATACAAAGATACAGTATCTGGATCAAAAAGTCACTGCATTGCAAGTTACTGAAGACTGGGAGAGCATTCTGGAGAGGTACCACTACATGTTTGCACTGCTCACACTCTGTCTTATTCAGCCAACTGCTTTTGGCCAGCATTAGAGCAAGAAAAAGGGGTAAGATCCCTGGAAGTGTTCAAGGCCAAGTTGGATAAGGCTTTGATCAAGCTGGTGTAGTAGAAGGTGCCCTTGCCCATGGCAGAAGGGGTAGAACTAGATGATCTGCAGTGTGTCTTCCAACCCAACCTTTCTATGACTCCAAGATGAACATCTGGTCTACATAGTCTTAGGCTATTCTTAACAGTGCAATTCTAACAGTGTCAAGTAACACTTCTATTTAAAAACCTACTATATCTTCCTATATATTTATTATTTAGTCAACCATGTTTACATTCACTATAGGATTACCATTTCCAAGTAAAACTGACCTGCTTCTGGGTGCTCTACAGATGCTTCAGGAGTCCAAGGCCCAGCTTTTACATATCCCCTCTTTTCAAGAGCAAAGACAAATCCTCCATCTCCAATCACAATTTCTCCAGCATCTAAGCGCTCTAGAATACCCTGAAGAAAGCAGGATGGCAGGTTAACAATTACAGTTCTTCAATTCTGTGGGCTTCATTTGTCTTCGTAGCCATTTCCAGCATTTGCAAAGCATATGAGTATTTGTGGGCTACCAAAACTATCTTTGCCATAATAATAAAAAGCAATAAATTTCCTTCTTGAAATTCTGTTTAAAGAGTGGTAGATGGTCTGTTTTAATATGTTCATATATATTATGTAAGATTTTTTATTAGTCAGTTTTACCCTATTCCAGACATACAGTCCCCAGAATGAAAGACAGTTGTCTATGAAAGTAAAATACCATCTCACATTCCCCTGTAAACTATGTGAGAAGCTTCTTAAAATGAAATCTAGTATCACTGACCTTTTCATCAGCTAATTTTCTCCTTCAGCCTCAGCACAAGTAGGCTGCGACACAAAATGGCACAACAGGTATCATAGAAAAGTTAAGCATGCCACGTTTGCTTACCAAATAAAACATCTCAAAATGCTGGCATCCTTTGTCTGACAGACTTTTTACTGGCCTGGGTTTGCTTACCTAGACTTAAGAAATGAAAGAAAATTCTGCTTGTTTTGCACAGCCCTGAAATGTTCTAAGATGCCAGACCACGAACCTTACAGCACCCTGTGATTAACCTTGCTTCTGCCTTGAACTTGCTAATGCAAGGGAATAGAGCCTTTTTTTGTAAAACTGAAAAAAAAATGAGAACATGTAGTTGTTGCACCTAATACGTATCTTTTGTACTGTTTTCATTGCTTCATTGGCTTGTTCAAGTTGTCCAAAAAGTACCTTACTATTACACTAAATAGAATTATGGTTGTAAATACAACTGGAGAAATTAGTCCTATTTACTTTAAAAAGTGGATGAATGCAGACCTGTTACATTAACAAAGGTAGTGGGTACAAGAAAGGCATTAATCAAAGGCAAGACTGAAATTTCCCTCCATAGTTGTCTTTTCTTGGTGGCACAGTAGCATTTCAGTCGATGATAATTGAGAGAGTAGGAAAATAAAAGCTTTGTGGATGTAGAGTTGAGTGTGGTTTTAGTACTGAGAGGAAGAGGTTTTTAATAATTAGCCTCTAACCTCTAGTATATTATCTTTCTTGATAATTTCTCCTGCATTAATTCTGTTATCTCACACCTTACATCCAGGAAAGACAGACACTGATGGCATCTCAGTGCCACTCTTTCGATGGCATAAGTATGCTTTTCCAAAAGAGGGAGTACTGTATCAACTGCCAGTCCCAGTACCAAAGACAGCAGCGTAAGGCTACTTGGGGGCTATATAGCCTAGCTGAGTGGGCTGGCATTTTTGGCTCAGGCACTTAAATGGCAGCAAGGTGGCAGGACTTCTATACACAGTGCCGCTGTGCAGATAGATGAGCTTGGACAAGTGCCAGCTTGCAAATCTCTGCAGCACATTCCATTGCACATTTTGGACATGGTAAAATACTGACCTGATTAACTTTATAACTTTAATAAAAGTGTGAAAGCTTTTACCTTTTCTTTTACCTTATGACCTTTGAAGGCCCCTTCCAACCCAAACTATTCTATGACTCTGTGTGCCCTGCAGGAGCAGGGCAAAACTCAACTGACAATACTGAATCTCCAAAACTCAGTAATTCTCAGTATGTTTATCAGTCATGCCTGTATGTTAGGGCAATTCTGATCCAAATGTAGATGTCAGAGGCTTTGTAAAGACTGTGTTTTCAATTAACTAATTTGCAGTTGTAACAATGCCTCAAATTGTGCCAGAGAAAGGCACCCAAGGGATCTCTGGTTGAGCCCCTGCTCCCTCTGCCTGCTAAGGAATCTTTTCTAGACAGAGCCTGCTTCAGAAGTTTAATATGCAGATGAGTGCAGAAGAAATAAAACCAAACCTTTAACGTACAAGCAGCCTCAAGTTGCTGCTTATTAACTGAACAATGAGTAACAGATGCATGTTGACATCATATACAGGTATTATATTCACATGCACTACAACTAACAGATATTTTCTTTTAACAAGTCACTTCCAGGATTTAACGCAAGTTTTCCTTCACAGTTCCAGCTTTTTTTGAACAAAGTAATCCTCACTTTTGACACCCTGAAGCAACATAAGCCATGATCAAATACACCATAGCATCTTAATATGTAAAATACTGTGATACATTAAACTCAGCATTGGGCATCTAAGAGCAGGTGACAACTACAAAGCACAAAGTACTTGACACTTTGTTGTTTCAGACTGGCTTAAAATAGAAATAACTCTTTTGCAAACTTTATTGCAGGTCTGATATCATCTCTTCACACCTTTTTTACTTTACTAGGCAAAATACCATTGGCTCAACCAGCTTATAGCTAGTGCAAGTTTAGCATCAGTATTGTTTTGTTCTGTCCCAAAGACCTAGAGCTGTGTGCTCACACATAATGCAGATCAAAATTTTACTAACAGGTGATTTGGTAGCACACAGATCTGGTATTAAATAATAAGAATCAGCACCCATGAAAAGCTAACCAAGACTTTTTTGAGTCATCCTTTCACTGCTTTACTTTTGCTACTATGAATGAGGTTGCAGATATAGTCCATAAATCCATATATCTAACCATGGAAAGAGTGCAAACATCTGTATGATGATAGTCTCTCAATTACTTTCAGGAATGTAACTGAACCATGTAACTGAAAAGCCTGCTTGGTCTGCTTATATCCTACTTTTCAACAGTAGAGACTAAAAAAACCATCACAAACCAACAATTTAGATCTTCAGCAAGCCCTCAAGAGAAGCAAGTCTCTGTCTATTGCCTGTAGGGGACCTTAGGGCAATTCTCTCCTGCAAGGTGTCTAAAGTTAGGTAGCATGAATATCTGCCAAAAAATAAAAAGCAGAACAAATACCTCCCAACCTTCTTCCTTTATAATTGACCTACCTGAAGGGTCTATGGCTCATACACTTCTTCCCATATCCTTGTGTTCTCTTACTCTAGACTTATATGCTACACATAAAAACAAGTAAAACCAGTTCTGAGTAGGGAGTGTGCTATTATGATATGAGAGTCCTTCTGAATGGAAGACAGAATGCGTGATTCCACTGACTTTCCCAAGCAGCAGTACAGGAATACATCAGAGTGTTTGATTTAGATATTGTTCATATGTTTACCTTAATGGCCATAATGGCAGACGCCTACGTAACTTTTTATACTGGCTTATTTCTTCAGCTAAATGAGGGTGCAAAAGGCATGCGTATGTTGGATACTGCGCGCATACTACAACCACTGTTGGCATTCAGTTGCATAAATAAAAAGAGAAGAGCAATTTGGGGCTTTTAAATAGAACAGAAAGTTAGTTTCTTGAGGCAGAAATCCCATCCAATGACAGTTTATGTCTAAAATACTTACCATTTTAATGTGTTGCAAGCACTGATCAATTTGCATATCAAACAATATTATGCAAAATAGTTTTGAACTTTGGTGACTCCAGTCTGTGTGTTCAGAGAAATAAAAATTCTATGAGCTGTTACAGCATTAAATTCAATCCAATTTATCGAGCTCTTAACAGAACCAAAACGTCTTTGATGGCTCCACGTTGAACAGGTGCAGTTTTGGCTTTACTTTAGCTTTTCCCAGTTTGGCCTTACCTGCAGAAATACCCAGTGCCCTACTGGGAGGTTAACAAGCGTGGTTAGCGGCTGTGCCCGTTCGGCAGCAGCTCCTCTGGACAGCCATACTCCGGGCAGACACCCCGGAGAGCCTCCGGGCAAGGCCCCGACGGGGCTGGGTTGGCGGCGTGGTGCAGCGGTACCAGGAACGGGCCCAGCGCCTCCCGCCGCGCCCCGCCATCTCCGGGAGCACCTCTCCCAGCGGCCGCCGGTGCACCCGCGCGGGGCAGCGGAGCGGGACGGCCCCACGGGGAGTAGAGAGAGGCGGGAGAATTACCCTTTTGCCCTGCTTCGTGGTCTTCCCGGTCGGCAGCATCTTCCTCGCCCAAGGACGCTGGCTGCCAGAGATTGCCCCACCGGCTCGGCACAAAGCTCAGCATACAGCGGGCGCTCCGGACGTGCTTTTATAGCCCGGGAGGAGGCGGGCCGCGGTGGGCAGCGCTGCGGGCAACACCCCGCCTGGCGCGGCCCCTGACCCTGAGGGGGCCGGCACTGCCCGAGGCTGCCTCGTGCCTCCCCTTTCTGCCCGGCTTGGGGTCAGGAGGTGGGACTCAAAGGACTCTGTGGTGGGAGTGCAAAGAGCGAGAGCAATGCAGGTGGCAGCGTTGCAAAGTGTACCTTCT